>JAQQZY010135100.1:2646-41580 GCA_030068375.1 Ostorhinchus rueppellii | reverse complement strand
TAGGAGGAAAAATAATACTCCAAAAAAGTACAGATACTGCATTTTAGTACTTAAGTACAGTACTTAAGTGGTTCTACCTTATTATTTTACATCTCCAGTGACTGATGATAGAAGAGTGTAACAGTATGACTTCAGAAGTGTACAGGGCTGTCCTCTGGTCAGATTTAGATGAATGTTGGAAAAATGATAGGACAGTGCTTCCCTTGTATTGTACTTGATGTATGACCAGAACATATGGCAGAAGACACCCAACAGCTTAAGAAATGTAAAGAAATAGGATGTTCTTCATTGGTAGGAGTATGGTTACTGAAAACTAAACTACAAAACTACAACCAAATTTAAAACATCACGTTACTGTCCAAATACTTATGGACCTGCCTGTATAATCAAACGTCCAACCTGTAATAAACATTGTTACTTTCCTGTAACCTGAAATGACTGTCTGGTTAATCACACCGTCGACCTTGCAGGCCTTGTGTGTCCACTGTGACTCACCCTGTTTGCAGAGCTATTGGTCTTCTTAGGGGGAGGGGGTTTGTACTTGGGTGGACCACTGAAAGATAAACACACACCGCTGTCATGCTTTAATGAGTCACAAAAAAAATTAGACACACTGCATTGCATTTCAATTGATAAATAATGTGACAATGATTAATTTGTAAATTAAACTGATTAAACACAGCGACATGAGAAACAGTGGTGAACTGGACTGAACTGAGCTGCACGGATACTCACTCTCCATTGAGTTTGTTGTTACGGTATTTGCGGTACATGGCGATAGCAGTTCCGATGACGGCCAGGAGAACAATGACCCCAATGATGGCACCGATGATGCTGCCTGTAGTGGCACCCTTCTGTGGCAGACGAGTCCCTGAAGCAAAGGAAGAGATAAGAAGATGATATCCAATTATACAGCTATTTCTTATTAAGATTAAGCAAGATGGAGATTTTATTAAAGATTTTTGACAAGATTAAATTACAGGAATGTTTTACCCAAATAGTCTACAGTAGCTGATAGTGGTGAAGTTGTTGTACATGAATATTGATGTTAAAAAACATCGCTCAGTGTGGGTGGGGTCTGTTAGTACCACAACAAAAGTCATTCTCCCTTAACCCTGAAGTCCATACAACTATTTACTATTGTTATTTTTTTTTTTTAAATTGCAGGGTTCCAAATAAATTTTTCCAAAGTGATTAATCACTATTTATCATATTATCCTCTGCATTTTGCATTTTTCAGTGAAAATCAGGTATTTTCTTATATTTAGTTTACTGACCATGTTGATGTTCATATACGCTAAGAGTACATTTGAAAGTTATATTAAAAAGTGACTTTTTCAGCGAAATATATCATTAACTCAACATAAAAACAAGTATCTATAACCACGGACATTTGTCCAACTACAAGGGTTTCACTGGTGAATCAACAGTGCAGAAAATTACTGTTTCCGTATTCACTACAGAACCTATCTGATGCTTCTGAAAAGCTGAGAAACTACATTTTACCTGTGTTAGTTAGATGTATTGATAGGCTTAGTGATTCAGAAGCTGAACACTTTAGATCAGTAGATGATGTTTGGCCGTTAAAAGTATTTGAGGGGTAACGGAACTTAAATTATGAGGTCTATAACTGACGTCTTGTAACTAATTCATTAGTATAATACCGACAGTAAATTATTTATAAGTCATGACTTCACTTTAGAATGAAGAAAAAATTATGAGTAAGAAAGCCTTCATATGATTATTTAGACACTTAATGCTTGTAGTTTTGCACTGTGTTACATAAAAATCCACTGTAGTCTATTAAACAAGTACTAATAAGAGATAATAAATAGCCTTGTAGCAGTAACTGCACTTATAAGGCCCATATTGAGGGAAACACATTAAGATCATAATTCAACCTCCTTACTTATAATTAATATGTAATAATTAAGGTTAATGAGAGAAAATTGTGTAGCTAATGGCCATGGAGTTGCAGAATCCGGTTTATAAGTGTTTTAAAAGTACTTATAAAGAGCTAAAATGCTGCTATATGCAACAAGTTAATGGTTTATTTGTGCTTTGTTCCCAT
This sequence comes from Ostorhinchus rueppellii, assembly GCA_030068375.1. Lineage (NCBI taxonomy): Eukaryota > Metazoa > Chordata > Actinopteri > Kurtiformes > Apogonidae > Ostorhinchus > Ostorhinchus rueppellii. Next base: position 39,509 of record JAQQZY010135100.1, on the reverse strand, counting down.
TAAATAACTTTGAAAAGCCATACCAGTTAAACTTAGCCAAATTTCAAAAGTAAATGAGCTGTTCCAGAAGTCAAGAAAAAGGACTACTATTTGGTTTTTTTCATCATGTGGTATCCTTGTAGATTTATCTTGTGGCTCTTTTAAGGGGTTCCTGCACCGAAGGTGGGCAATAACTAATTACACAAACATGAAAGGAGGTCCAAAGTACAAGACAGCACATCAGATAATTGAAGTTAATCCACCCTTGGACCTATGATTGAGGATAGTTTTATAATTTAAAAAAAAAAAAAAAAAAAAAAAAAGGACTCAGCAACAAAGAGGAGTGTGTGGCTGAGTGTAGCACTGTGGTGGTGAAGAACTGAAAGGGTCTTGATTAGACTGTCAAGTCACATGGGTGATTAAGATGAACCAGAGGAATCATGCAGAGGTTTCACTAATGAACCATGACCACACTGAACATGAACCAAAACACTCACACAGAGACGTATGCACGCACGCACACACACCGTGTGTGTTTACTGAAGGTGCAGCCCAGCTCATTATCCCCCGTATTCCCAGAGGATTATGCTAATGAAGGGGTGGAAAAGGGCAGAGAGGATCTGAAGCTCATTTGATGAGAACAACCCCTGGTCCTAGTAATTGGATAGGTCATGATTGAATGTTGTTAGGTACATCTCTAACAATAGACCACTTTGAACATGTCCTAAAATAATTTTCATTCTTTCATACAAACAAAAATGCACTAATGATCACTTTTTCCCTGTAATTATTACATCACACCTTTATTTCTTCCCACTGACCCTACATACATTCTCATGTCCACTACATCTACTCGTCCTCTCCTTAATGTTCTTTATTATTATTTTCATAAAGTTATGAAACATGCATCGTTAATGTGACTCTTTACGTCTTTCATGAGCGTGCATCGTTATCAACCATTTGTTGCAGGTGTTTTCGTGCAGTCAATTAGAGAGTAAAACACATGAAGACAATGAAATGGCAAAATTAAGGAAGTTAAATTAACACTTTTAAAAGTGGAACTGAACCTTCAAAGCACAGTATGCATCCTAATCCAGTGAGTCATAGAAATAATGATCATACTTTCCAACCCTTTAAAGATAAAACAATAAGGTCTGCTGATTCTTCTGTATTTTTTAAGGCTATAATAAACAGAAAGTTGTTTGGAGTGTATTGAGGTAATTATTTAGTTTGGACTCTGTAGACTGCAAATAAGTTCCCATGTTATTGTTTCCCTCATGCAAAACCAGAGTTTTACCCAGCTTGGGACCAAAATCAAAATGTGGTGCCCTCATTACATTTAAAGTAGTTTTTTTTTCTGTTTGTGGGGTGACATAAACTACAACACTCATACATAGTGTGGAATATATATGTTTTATTAACACACAGGCAATGAAATGGCCACCATGGACTCAAAATCATAATGTCCAGTACATTTTCTTCCCTGTACTTCTGTATAGTTCTATATAATCGTAAAAATATGAATGAATCTGATGACATGTTTGCAGTGGATCTATCGTCTTAATAAACCTTAAAGTTACTAGTTCTTATGTGACACTTCTAATACCAGCGTGGGATTCAGGTTTGTCTTTTCTATTTTACACAGAATCATATTTTACCAACAACATACGATATAACATGTGGCAACTTTACACACGGTATTAAAAGATACTTAATTCATCTCATCTTTGAAGTTGACTTGAAGTTTCATCATCATGAATACAAATGATCACATTTTACCAACAGCTATTTCCAAAATAAGAAACGATCGCAATGAATAATTTGATTAAAAACATATATCATTTTGCCAACAGGTTTTGCTTTGCAAATCATCATTAATAACGAAAACAAGCAGCTCTTGGGCAGGAGAGAATACTGCGCTGTCAGAATTATTCATGCAACATCCTGAATCTTAAATGTGCCTTACTAGGAGCTTGTAAAACATATTTTAATCCAACTCCCCCATAAAACACTGACTTTGGGCAATAAAGGAACAACTAATCTGAACTCTAAAATTAACTATGCTAAATAATTACTCTGAATTTTTATGAGGACTGTCAAGAAGGCACACGGAGAACATTTTAAGGTCACATTTTTAAGACACAGAGGGTCTGCAGAGGATATTGTTCAGAGATGTTGTGCACAGAGGACTAAAGGATGAAGTGTGTCTTCTTGTGAACTCAGAATACAAACAGGAAGTGAAATACTGGCAGCATCTGGGATGTGTCACATTTTAGCCGATACCTGACATTAGATGCTCCACATCGTATCACTATTACGCACACTCTTGTGTAGTGTAAGACATCTGCCACATGGTGGGGCTGTGTCTCTTCAGAGCTGAGCCACTGAAACAGCCATGGGGCGCTTCCATTGTGAACCTGATACCTGTCTTGTTTTTTCAGTGTTACTGCTTCCTCATTCCTGTGCTGTGTCTGCTTATCATCACACCACCCTCCTTTTTTTCTGCTGCAAGCCTTTTTTTTTTCTTCTAATACATTAACTCCGTAGAGGACCCTCTTTTGCTCACCTCCATCTTATGGGCATCATTATCTAACCAATGTCATTTTCAGCCGGCAGGTTCAGGTAGAAAGCTGCTCTTTCCTCTCAGATAACCTCTGGAGTACACAGAGCTGCAGGAAAAGAGGCCAATTTCAAGGATTGATGTGCGGTACAACTCCATGAATGACTTGACTTGGGAGCTTGCCCTCTGTGTTGGCCCTGGACACATGCCATGTATTGCTCTAATGAAATATCCTAGACAGTATCGTGTATATGACTGTGTGTGTGTGTGTGTATACATGCACTGTTAGTCTACTGGGCCAGCGTACATCTCCACAGCACCGTGCCAAGGACGTACAACCAGACACATGCCTGTCCACACAAAGAGTACATTAACACCACACACGTAGGCTCATACACACACTATTGTATTGAGAGGCAGCTGAGGGCAGCATCCGGTATCGTATTCACATCACTCAATCTGACATATTTACACAAATACACAAATCTGCACTGTGCTCTTTGCCCAGCTGAGGTTTCCTCTCAAGAAAACATAACATGCATTCACAAAAACATATCTGCATACATATTTAAACATAGAAACAACAGCAGAGACAGCTAAAAATTACCAATTTTATATGGGTTGAGACAAGCCCCAAGGCTAATGCAGTTCTCTCTCCAACTAAACAAAGTCGTGTTTTCCTTTACTGTGAATGAGGAGACTCTGCACAGTTCAAACTCACTTAAAGGTCAGCTCCATCCCTCTGAGCCGATCAATGCAGGCAACATCCAGGCAGATACACATCTATCTCCTCCTATATGTGAACACTGCATGGCTCAGCCCAGTCAACCATAGACCACCACCCTCCCACAGGGCAAGGAAGAGGAAGAGGAGTCACAAAAGAAGAGGTGGAAGAGGGCAGTCAGAGTGAAGGAAGAGAAGATGGGACTGGATGGTTGGATGAAACTGTCTGAAATTACCACAGACCCACTTCAGCAAGTTGAAAATACCACCAGGTTCTCCTGAGCTTTAGGATGCATGGTTGAATCTGTCCAATGGCTAGACTTTTTCACTCATTTTTTACCCTCATGATTTCTGTATTAATATACTGCTAGAAGTAAGAGCAAAAAAAAGGGGGGGAAATGCAGGAGACACATGAGCACTCTTTAAAAACTCAGCGCGTATGAGTCACTGACAGGAAAGCTGAAATGAGGAGAGAGTATTCAGGCAAAGACGACTCGGGAGATGAGTCAAGGACAGACAACTGGGTCTAAACGAGTCAAGTTTGGGAGACTGACATTGATGAGAGTAGGTGAGAAAAGACGTATCGAAAGAGAATAGGGTAAAGGAGCAGGAAGAGCCAAGTGAGATGAAGGCTGTGATTAAGAGGCCGGCTTCAGATAAGTACAGAGGGATTTCCCAGCTGCTGCCTGCAACTGGCTGATCACACACTGAGGGGATGAAGGAGAGAGTGGGAAGACAAAGATCTCACATCCCTCTCTTTTCCACTCAACCTCTCGTTCTCTGTTCCTGTGTGTTTGTGGCTATCCCTGAAGGGATTAAGGTTAACATGCTAGCCTATCCTCAGCTTCCCCTGTACAGGCTAGGCTTTGCTGCATTTATCTCTGCCCACCCTACCTCCCCTTCTCCTATCTACCCCTTCTTCACTCATCATCCCTCTTTCCTGTCATCCCGCTCCATCGCCGGTGTAATTTGGGATTCGCTTGTTTGGCCCGGTAATACGACAGCACAATCTGCAGCGTCTCCCTCTGCATCTCTTATCTCCTGTGCCTAACGAGTAGAGATAAGCCTGTTTTTATTACCCTCTCTGACCTCTTCAGCAAATCTGTGTTCACACAGAAACACATGTGGAATGTGCACACACACCTACATCAACTTTTTATTACACTTGGGTGCTTTCTTAAGGATCCCAAAAAAAGCGACATTTCCAAATTTCCATGCAGATCCATTGGGGAAAGGTTTAGATATGTGTGGCTGGGCTTAGCTTAAAAGATTATCAGGCCAATAATCAAGTTTTAAAAAAAGGCTGTATACTGTAGCTGATCAAATTCATCCCAAATGCGTTAACTTCTTAAAAGGGACCGAAATAGCTCAAACATAGAGCTTCCTGAGGAGGTTTGACATAACGTGCAACAGGATTGTCATGACTGTGTCACCTTGCCATCTTTTTTTTCCCCACTCTTAACATCTTTTGGATCTCCAGTGCGCTTTTCAGTAAAGAGCAAAGTCTTGTGAATTATATAAATCTATAGTGTTTGATCAAGCCAGTCCTATTAAAGTCTTTGAGGGAGCAAACATTTTTTTGATCTAATATTCCCTTTTAATATTGGCGAGTTTTTCTTTTTCTGTATTTAATGTGTCAGTGGAAAGTTAAGTTCCACCAAAGGTTTCCCCTTAAGGCGAAGTTTCAATTGAGACAAACTGGTTTATGTTGAAACGTGAGCCTTTCGCAGTGAACTCGGGTTAACACACTGGTTACAGCGCTGTAGAAAAACACAAGGCTACCACGGTCACAGCAGAGTGCCTGGAGATGAGATTAGGGCAGAATGAATTGATGGCCTCTGAAAGAGATTAAGATAAAGAACAGTACATGTAATCTCATTGCTCACTAAGAGAAAAGAGGAAGCCTAGCCTTTAGATGCTGAGGTTAACTTGGTAAAACATACACTCTATCCATCTACTGATGCATTCATTCAGGCTGAAACGTGCATAGAAGTCACCAACGCTGGTAATAGACAATCATCAACCACAAAAACAACTGCCTGAATTGAGTGAGGGGGGACACAGGAGGTGGGGGAAGGTAGAACGGGGGGAAATTGAGTGCTAAGAAGTAGAAAAACAAGAGAGGTAGAAAAGTCAATAGAACGAAGCTAGCATAAAGTAAAGGTTGTGGCTATACTCGGAGGATACGCACATGGACTGCAGGCTCGGACACACACACATATCTACACCTACACGCTTAAATTATTCACAATCAATGCAAGTGCTACAGTGTTGAGTGCTGCAGCTACCTCTGACATTAATTTTACGGCAGTTGAAGACCTGATACACCCACTACCACAATCACCATCACCATCACTGTCATTTAGTATTCACTGCACTCATGATGCCATTATCATTCATTTTGGTTCAAACAAATCAGATCAAATTGATTGCGCTCGCTTGGACAACAAATCCAGCTCAGACAGGGCATAGTACTAAAGGAAGCCGTGACTGAATTGTGTGTGCGTGTGTGGTGTTGTTGTTGTCATGGTTTGTGGTTTGGGCAGGTCAGGTCAGTGATGCTGGTCATTTCTAATCTACAGTGATTTCAGAGCTTCTGAAGATTACATTCACATCACTGACACTTTGACTGGCCACATGTACTGTAAGTGTGTGCGCGTGCAATTGTGTCTGTGCGTTTTGACATTTTAGAAAGCGGTGTGGTGGTAATGCAAAAACTCTGCATGGTGTGTGTGTGTGTGTGTGTGTGTGTAACGCTGTTCCCTCGCTCTCTCTCCCTCTCTGGGGAGACAGTGTGTTCCCTGCCACAGTGCATCAAAGCACACTCAGTTGCCTTGGGAGAAGGCAGGAACTCTCTCTCTCCGTCTCCTCTTCCCCTCTCTCCAAGCCTCCATCATCCCCCTCTCCCTCCATCTCCCTCTCTTTCTTCTTCCTCTCTCTGACAAGGTCGCTGTTCGCCTCTTGCTGTCTCCCCGTCAATATTTACAGTCCACTTTACACTGGCACTGAGGTGGTCGGCTGCAGCCAGCAGAGAAAACGGGGCTGCATTAGCCAAATGTAGCTGTCCACTCAGGACATGAATGATCTGTTGTACTACAAGCACTCTTTTTTCCCTTTCTCTCTCTCTCTCTTACACACATACACAGAGCAAAAGAGTAGGAGGGATCAGGTAGAGTGCAGACAACAGAAAAGTAACAAGTGCCTACAAAGTACAGATCAGGTTGGCCTCATATTCATGCAAATTTGCCAAATCTATTTTAGCACTTTAAAATATCAAACACATTAAACTAATTATCAAACATCGTACTACTGCAACACAATTAAAATGCTAAAGTGTATGTTGTTAACGCACTATGAATTGGGTAATACATTTTTTTTATCATCATTATCTCTTATCATTACACAATATTCAAAGCTATTCACAAGTTTGTTTTTCTGACTTATGTCTATCGATTTCATGTTCTTTCACTGAGAAGACTAGGGCTAGATAACTAAATCAAAGTACATAATGTTAAAGGTGTTGATAACACCAGCAGTATATTCAAAGCGCATGAGAAAAATAGGCTGATAATACAATCAGGGCCTGTTGGCAAACACAGAAAAAGCTTTCCAGGACTAACGCTTGGGTTCTGTTTTAATCACCGATCCCGTAAAATGACAAAAAAAAAAAAAAAAAAAAAAATCCTGTTGCTTTGTCTCACAGGCACCAGCACCTAAGTATAAATGAAACAAATGAAACCATAGAAAATATAAAAATTGACTCAAAACAGAAAAAGCAAATTCCTACACTGTAATGTTACTTTTAGTATCCAGTTTGCTCAGCTTTTTTCCATGGGTGCAGAGTTTTGACATTGTTATTATATGGTTTGAATCATTTCAGCCACAGCATCAAAGCTAAAAAGGCAAAAACCATCACGTTGGACCATGCATGCCTTTCACTCTAGCATATTTGGCTGGATGCACATCAAGTTTAAACTATTGTCAAGTAAATTGCTCTCACTTCTTCTATAGAAAACCTTATCTAATGCACTGCAAGGAACATAAATGAGTTTACAAATGTGTCTTCCCTCAGGACCTCTTTCAGGTGTTAGTGGTCAATAATAACCTGCACCATAGTGGATTGAGGCGAGTTAGTGTATAGATGTGTCTTCTTATTCTTGTTCATTTCTCTCCCTTGTGTGTATTTGTTTGCAGCTATTGTTTGACATATTTACCCTTTTTTTTTTCTTTTTTGTGTATGTCACAGTAGTTAATGAATAACTGTCACACAAATAATTGCAATTAACATTTTTTTCTGTTCTTTTAATGTTAATGTTATGGTTAGCCTCTAGTCTTTTCGACGTCATAAGGGATGTGTGATGCATATTGTTTAAAAAGTTTAACATAAATGTGCCGAAACGATAAAGGTGTTTTAATTATATTTATAAAAAAAAGTGCCTAGGAGGTGTTTACTGTTCTAGCACTAGTGCATTTATACACATATATTACATTTGATGAAGGAGAGCTGTTGATCGGAACTGAATACTGAAACACATGAATGAAATATTGCTTTTGTGCCTGCCTCTTATCCACTCAGGTGCCATTAAACCACAGCAGATGAACGGAACAGATTGAAATATCATTAAAACAGTGTCAGTCAAATCTCAAACAGCGGAAAATGATGTGGAAATGGTGATGGAAATGTGGTATTTCTGTTAGTTTCATCCAGCTGTTTTTATACAGGTGAGTGAAGATGATTATTGCGGCTATGCAAAGTAATTGATGTTAGCTGAAATACGTACATTAAGGTGATGAAATAATTATGACAGGCATATGTGTGAGTCATATTGGAACAGCAGTGGACCATGTGGATGCTGTTGTACTTACAAGTGCTGTTTCTGTTTAAAAATAAGAAAAAGAAAGAAGGGGGAGAAAAAAAGCTCAAACCTCAAATGTTCACAGCTTGATAAATGTTGTAATCTACAATAAATGTTGCAATCTGAGAATATCTCGCAACCTAGTTTACCTTACAGTGCCTTCAGGCTGCCCATCCATCTTCTCGTCCTGCTTTTCCGCTCTCTTCACCCCATCCCCCGCACCACTCTTCCTCCTCTACCAGTGTCACTGCGGCCTTGAGGCCAGGCAGTCAGAGGCAGCTGGTATGTTTACCTGCCCTCCTAACCACTGCTAACCTCTGGCAAGAAGGGACTCTCACCTCATTACCCACCACTCAGCCACACATACAACCTCAGTTCTGCTGCATCCTCTCAGATTTCTTCCCTACAGCCAGGATGCTACACTGTAATGGCCTCTCCGTAGTGCAATCTATTCAGAAGCCTGCTGTGCAGAAATACTACGCATAATGAGAATGTAGAAAAATAATAAATACAAAAAAAACCAAAAAAAAAAACATATCGCCTAGGACTCGGGGACTTGGCCACCACTCCTTTGCCTCTACTTTCTCTGAAGCGTGGGGAGTCAATGCGCTCATTTCTCTCAACTCTTGCCGAGTCATAAGAGGGCTTTCTTGCTGCTCTCCTCCCAAGTTCTTCACATAGGCTGCCAGAGAGGAAGCAATGAAGAAGAGGCAGAGATGGAGAAGGAGGGAGGAGTGTCAACATATAGGGAAGAAGATAGGCAACTGAGAGAATAGAAGATTCAAGCTGAAGGGTGGAGAAATAAATGCAGAAGATGAGTAGGAGGGAAAGGAACCGCATCCAAGAGGAGAGATAGTATACTGTAGGTGACACCGGAGAAGTTGAAAGAAGTTGATAAAATCTAAAACGAATGATCCCTGGGCAGAATTAGTTGTTTTTGCCTTTTTTTTTTTTTTTTAGGGAAGGGATAATGATTTCCTTTCAAGTGTTGTTTACCGTGTTTGTACCTGGTGAATTGCTGACCGCAAAGTAGGCAACCTAAAGGAGCCTCATACGGGGTCCTGGGAGTGCCATAGCAGTAATAGGCCCCATCTCTCCCTCAAACTGCCTCTCATCAGCTCCTGATTAATGACACACAGAGCCATTATGGTCCTGCACGCTCCCCACATTCACTCACTTTCCTCTTCATCCTGTACCCCTGGAGAGAAACCAAAACAATGCGAGCTGTCGAGACGCCCAAACCCACGTTATTGTCGAATTCGAATTCAAGCACTCATTAAGAAAGACGTTTTCCTCCATTGCTATTCAGTTATGCATTGCCACTGGGAGCAGGTGGACATAGAAACAAAAAACTACAGAGGAGATGGGAAGAAAGCATTCAAGGCTCAATTTATCGTTATGAGAATAAAGAATGGTTTCATTAGTTTTTAAATGTGGCTGATTGGCTGCTTGGCATGAAGTGGTGCTGGTGATTTATGCAGTGGTGAAAGGATGAAACAAAATACACAAACACACATTCATTACAAATCTGTGCTTCTGTGCAAAAAGCTATGAAAATAAAGTGCGAATTAATACAAACTGCCTTTGAAAAATCCGAAATATGTACCCGCTTTGATTTCTACAGTACCAAGCATCAGAATTCCCAGAGGTCATCATCATGATGGTTGTACGACGCTGTCAATAATAGATCATGTGACAGCGCTGCTTCGGCTCACTGCAACAGTGATGGGTGTAATTTGCCAAATGATCCAATATACTGGTTGTCATTTTCTGGAAGGTATGAATTTTACATATACTGTCCTACTATAGCATACCTAAGATAAACTTTATTAACTGCATGTCATAGTTACCTCCACCAAGGAGGTTATGTTTTTGCCAGGGTTTGTTTGTTAGCAACATAACTCAAAAAGTTATAGATGGAGTTTGATGAAATTTTCAGGGTATGTCCACTCTGGGTCAAGGAAGAGATGTTTGAACTTTGGAGGCGATCTGGGTCACTGTCTGGATCCAGGAATTTTTTTAAAGGATTCTTTATCATTGTGAGATTGGGCATGGCAGCACAGAGCTCGATATGAGGTCATTCAGCGCCATCTAGTGGAGGAAAGTACAAACACTAACTTAAAACCGGAGTGGACACATCCTGAAAATTTCACCAAAATCCATCCATAACTTTTTGAGTTACGTTGCTAACAATCAAACAAACCCTGGCAAAAACAGAACCTCTTTGATGGACGCAAAAAAAAAAAAAAAAAAAAAAAAAAAAAAAAAAAAAAAGGTACAAATACTACCTTGGCAGAGGTTTGCGCTCTCTGAGTGCTTTTCTAGTTATTAAGATTTAGGACTTTACAACAATTAATAGTGATTATTTGCTTTAAAAAGGATGTACGTTCAAGAAGTTGGTATATGTACTCATTTGGAAATCAGTTTTTTATTACATTACATTGTTGACATTCAACACCCGTTTCTGTGTACTTCATACACTGCAATTTTTTTTATTTATTTTTTTTGGGGGGGAGGGGGATGACACACCTTACATTAGCCCATAAAGACGCAGTGCTACATTTGGGGCAGTTCACAATCTAACTTTTCTTAAGATATTTATCACCATTTATTGTAATATTATTTTGTGTATTTGGATTTTTTTCAATGAAAATCTGGTCTTTTCCCATATTTAACTCACTGACCATGTACATGTTCATAAAAGCTCGCATTAAAGTTAACTGATACAATATCAGAAACAGAAATATGAAGAAGACTTGACTTTTCCAACAAAATGCATCATTAACTGAGAATAAAATAAGCGTTTCCATTCACTGTCATCGATCCAACTCCATGGGTTTTACTGGTGAATCAATGTTGTAGAAGATGACGGTGTTTCCACGTTTACTACGGAGCCTCTGAACATCCAAATAAGTCATATCTGATGACCGTGAAAAAAGGAATAAGGGTGTTTTACAAGAATTATTTGCATGTACTGATAGGATTAGTAGATTGACAGGTATTAAACAGTTTCGATCAGTAGAGGTTATTGGTCACCGGTGGCTCTTTGGGTCTTTATAGGTTAATCAAAACCTGCATTTACATACAAATTAAATTTTTACACAGTAATGGAACAACAACAAATACTGTGATATCCTGTGGCACAAATTTTTGGTCGTATCACTCACCGCAACTAGGCAGTGTTTTCTATGCAGGAATTAAAGTAGTCATGCTGCCAGACACAAACAAATCAGTGCCTTGTACAAAAAGAAAAGCCCACACAGACTCCATCCTCAAAAGTGCCGTGGCTGCTGATGTATAGTACGTGCACAGATGCAAATATTCACATTCATGGACACGCTTTAACCCTCTCATATCATGGATGGAAGATATCAAACTACCATACATACATCAAACAGCATTACATCAAGTATCTGCAGTTTAAAAAAAATCTCTGCAGTATCAATAATTTAGAAATCTACATTCTCATCCTCAACTGTTCATTGAAAGCACCGAAGGCAACGCCACTGATCTCATTGTTCCTCCTCAAAAATGGTTGCAGGCGCAGGTTAGCAATTGGACACAGTCTTTTATGTGCTTTTCAGATGTGACCTAACACCTCAATCTTCTCCACCTCTCATTTTTTTTTGCCTGTTTAGATGCTTCTGCCCTCTCTCCCCTGTGTGGAGGCGTCTGTTTATCAGTGCATGTGTTTGTGTTTCACAGCAGCTGAATTTATGTTCTGTATTTGAGAGTGTGTGGGGTAATCAATAGTGTTTCAGTGAAGGACACTTAGGAGCAGATTGGAGCCCAAATCCAAGCCAGCATGAAAGACGACATGACAGAAACACTTGCTGCTCAACCTGAAGGGTCTCAGTGTGACATGTACCCTGTCGCTTGTCAAAGCAGCGTGCACACACTCACACAATCAGGCGAGAGTACATGATCCTTAACGTACACACGCACTTAGATACGCCTGTGAACCCTTAGGAGTGTCTTCAAATACAGCTGAAAACGTTTACCCACTGCTGCATCAAAGTAGGAAAGCTAATGAGTTATTGACCGATGATCTTATACACACACGTACACAAGCACACACACACACAGACAACACACACCATCTATTGCACATTGCAATTCATACATTCAACACCTAATAGACGTGACCAGCGTCCTTGTCACAGCCAAGTAGTGTGCTGAGAAAGCAAGTGCATGCTTGTGTGTGTGTGCATGTGCCTACGCACATTTGTGTATGCACTGGGCTGACTGTCTGTACACAAGTCATTATTAGAGGTTTAGTGTGTGCTCACCAGTCAGTCAGGCTCCAGTCAGAGGAGTCAGCTTAAGGGCTCATAGCTGCTCCCTGAGGAGACACTAAATACCATCAGCCGTTTAAATCCATCCATGACCATTTTAAATATGCAGCACACACTCACTCCATTTTTAATAAGGGCTCTAAGCAAGACAGAGGAACAAAAAAACGAGAAGGAAGAGACAAAGTCAGGCTGAGGGAGAGAAAAAAAGAGGGGGCAGACTGAGGAACAGAGAGAGGGAAGAATATGAGGGGAAAAGGAGAGCAGAGTCTGTTGCATTGATTTCTTGGCAGTTTGGCACTGGTCCTGATTCGCCTGGAAAAGCCACAGATGTGTCAGAGCCAGTTAGGCACGCAAGAAGAGAGGGAACACACAAACACACGCAGTACAGTCACATGCATGGACACACATAGTAGCATATGTGCAGACAACATATTCACACACATGCCAAAATATTCAACATTACAGAGAAGACACCAGTCGCCCTAACAGCGTCTGTGCAGTACAAAAGCACCTGTTTGAAAGGAGCAAGTGAAAACCGGGGATGATGCAAGGGGTTTTGATGCCTTTCTGGGGAAAACCAGGCAATTCTCTCTACAGGCAGAGTCAAAAATAGCTACTATTACACACACCTAGATGGGCAGTAAATTTCTCCTTAATCCCTACCCTAACTTAGCTCAAAAACCTGTCTGCTCTGCTCAGCTTTCAAAGCACACCGCCTGTGTGAAAGTGCATGCACAGCCCAGTGGAACAGCAGGGAAAAGTCAGACGTATATTTTGATCAGAGGGCGGATGAGACATTAGGATCAAAGTCTTGGACTGTGGTGAATCAACTGATCTTAGCTCTAGATCCATAAGCAATCTCCAGACAGACTACCTGATTAGTTAGGCATTTATGGCCCATATCCAGCATAAAAAGTGAAGGGAATATTGATGATAAAAGCCTGAGGCAAATAGAATGTGTGTCCTGTTATTACACAAAAATGGCAGGTTAGCTTTCTACTGGGGTCACCTACTGCTGGATGAAGCATTAACAGGTTCAACAACCCATTAATCCACTCAGATAATTGATATTATTTAATCTGCTAATGAAACTCTACCCTTATCCACGTCTGTACAACAATAGCAACTGCAGCCAATTTTAATTGGACAATATCTAAGACAAATAAGGAAAGTAATTTTGGTTATTAATAATGTATGATACATCGCAGCCATGGGGCCGTTGGAGTACACTAGTGTCCTATTTAGGCTTGGAATTTTTACAACATAAAGTTGAAATGAAGGATAAATGATGCTGAAATTTTCATTATAAATAATCTGTCTTAATCTAATAATCTTTGGTCTATAAAATGTTGGAAAAGGATTTAAAGTGTAATCACACAGAGATAAATAAAAGCTACAAATCCTTACAAACAGGACTTGAACTAGATACCATTTAATATTCTTGCTTGAGAAATTACTTAAAGATTAACACATTATGAATGTGGCTGATCGTTAATTTTGAAGACATTATTTCTTCTTTTCTGAAAGGTAATACACAGACTGCACAGTTTTAGTGAAATGTGTTCAAACTAAAGCTTCCATTTTAGAGCACTTTTCCATACATACATACATATGTTCCATGAAAATTCATGAACTACGGGTTTTATGTTAAATTGCATTAGTGACAGGTGCAAAGTGTACCTGTGCGCAAACCACTTAACACCACTTCAGTAGCTCAGATATATCAACAGCGTTCACTCAGCGGGCAAGATGTCACTTTCAGAATAATGGAACAGTGCCTTGCCGAACACCACTTCCTGCTCTAGACAAAACACACACACACACACCTATAGAGATTCAAATCGTCTTGCTTCAGGTGACAGGTGTGTCACAGCAATGCAGCAGGTACCTGGTGATCCCACCTGACAGGCTGAATGACCAGTTAGTCAGCTCACTGGGTGACTCACTGACCAAAAGGATAAGAGCTCACTCACCGTCATGCTGACTGCACTACATAAATACTGCTCTGTTCTCCACAAAAAGAAATGGGTGAGTGTGTCGCACTCAGTTTACACAAAGACACACGTGCAGATCCACACACAGGAAGACAACCGGGCACCTTAGATGTAGATTAGACACGGTATGTTTATTACCCTCTGAGCCACAGACGAAACCAGTCCGAGACCTCTGTTCATTTGCCTGTCAGTAAAGAAACAATGGGACAGTCACACTTTCTTTGACGCGCCACTCTGGAATGTTAATCACCACAGAAACCCATTATCTTCACATCCTCTCGTTCCCTCCCTCTATTTGTCTTCCTCTCCCTTTAAAACCTGACAAACTCATTGCTCGTTACTGGAAAGTACCATTGTTTCATTGAGCGCACATGTAGAAGGAGACAGAGACATGAGGCGGAGGAGATAAGAGGAGAAGCAGCGGAGAGGGGAGGCCTGCCTGACTGCTGACATAAATTGGGGATCATAAAAAGTGTCGTCCCGGAATTAATCTGCAAAGAATGAATAAAGTGAAGTACCACTGGGAGAGGTGTGTGCAAGTGTGTGTTTGTGAGTACATGGTTAAGAGGCATCTCTTGAATCCATAATGAAGACACAACAATGGAGAAAATTGTGGAATTACACGACTTTCAAATGTAATCATAAAGCTTGATGATCGAGTTTCATGAGAATGTGTGTAGACGTTTATTTTTATAGTGGCTATATACAGAAGGGCTATACACACAGGCTTGTATATAGTTTGTGTATTAATGGATGGTGGTGTGTGTGTGTATGCTGTGTGTGTCCGTGCCTCAGCTGTGACATACTCCTTGCCTCTCTCGCCGCAGTGCCTACAGGAAGTGCCACATACATCATGAATTTTATGCATAAGGCTGAATGTCAACACTGATGCATAATTTTTGTGGTGAAATGCTAAATGTCATCAAACACCAGGCTCTGTTTCAACTGACAGCAAGACTCGGATCACCAGAGGATGTGCTGGGAGCCTGAAGTCGCCGCGGCTGCCTGAAGTCGCCACGGCAGCCGTCACACCACGACTGAAGGCTACAGCTGTACTGTATGCAGTTGTGGCAGGAGTGGCGAAGTAGGCGACAACGGAGACCAGGGGACAAGGAGGGTAATGAAAGCAGAGTTGAAGGAGACAAGGGAGCAGTTCCCCCCCACCCCACCCCGTTTTCTTTTTTATCCCTATATTAAATTAAAATCTGACGCATATGATTAAACTACAAAAACCTACATTTTTAGCTTTTTAAAATCACACCAACATGAAAAACTCAAACTAAGAAAATGTTCTTATGGTACCATTCTATAAAAGCATCAATCTTGGCCTGATGTAGTACACGTCTTCTTTTTTTGGCATTAAATTGTCTATTATTTTGTTAGATAACGCTTTATACTGAGGTCCTTGTATTAAAGCTGCAGTACTTCATAGTTTTTAGCGTCACTGAACAAAACCTCCATAATTACCCGTCAGTGCATTGTAACTCAAGTGGTTTGAGAGAACAAGAAACTTCTGCATCTACTCCTTGTCTGTTTTCTTCTGGCTGTAGAAAGTCTTCTGTGATTCCCCTGAGTTTGTCTAACTACAGAGGTTTACAGATCAGTAGGAGGGGTTAAATGAATGATTGACAGCTGTAATTACCAGTCACTGATCAGATTCTGCTGGATAACTCAGAAGCTTACAAAAGTGGCTACACTTGGTGGAAGTGAAACAATGTAAGGTTGTGTATCTATTTAGTGTTTTAATTTAGACCCAAAAGGACTATGCTGCAGAGGGAAGTTATTTCTAAATGGTAGTGTTTTTTACTCTTGTTATGGCTCGTACAACTTTAAGTGTTAGTTAAAAGGCAATAAGCCTCTTATATGATTTAACTAACTTTATTATGCAACAACAAAAAAAGATGTTAATCATAGATTATAGGATATTTATTGTCAAATAAAGATATTCTTGCATTTAAGTGTTAGTTAAAAGGCAATAAGCCTCTTATGATTTTACTGACTTTATTATCATGTAAAAAAAAAAAAGATGCATGTTAATCATAGATTATAGGATATTTATCAAATATAGAGTTTAATTAAATTTCTAAAAGGAGTTTCTTATATTTCATGCAACACGATGCAGTGCAAGTGAAGACATTCTTTTAGCACCTTTTCTTGGCAGCTTATATCCATGATTAAGGGCTGTCTACTGATGTCTGTGTAGGTGACTTATGCATCATTTTTGACACAAACCCAAAGGATGTGATGAACAGTCACACAAATACTAGCAACGTGTAGCTTAAACACAGAGTACACAAATATCAACAAGCAGTTGGTGCTCTACACAAATTCCACAAGCATATGAAACATGCACAAATATGAGATTTTGTAACTAATATAAACAGATAAACATCATTGAGTTGAACTCTATGTGGTCATTGACATTACGGTTTGTTCGAAAAAGACCGAAACTACAGTGAATGACTAAACAAAATCCAACTAGGGAGGATGTGTTGAATACTTCTGCACTGGTCACACCATACTGGTCTCCATATGAGCTACCACAACTACTTCTGAAAATCTTTTGTTGTTATTTGGGCAAACAGACCCTTTAATGTTTTCTAATGCGTCTCTTACCGTCCTTAACGCTCATTTAAAACCACTGGACCCCGGGGGAAAAGAAAACACACATGCAAAAACAGATGCACACACAGGAAATATGAGGGCAGTAGGAAGAAAGGGTAGAGCGAGAATAAGTAGGCAATGATGCAGATATACAGCTTAAACTCTTCCTTCGAGGCAGGAGACCACCAGCTGAGAACCCCAAATGAAAAACTACACTATTAATATGTATGTCGGGAGTTGGCATAAGTATTTTCAACAACACATGCAACCAGATACACAAATGGAGGAAATACACACACACCCACACATAAACACTCCTTTAATAACAGCCAGCAACAGCCACATAAAGAAGTTTGATATTCTTGCATTTTAAAGTGTTGGCTTTCAGCTCGTGACCTTTAAGGCTGAAGGGGTGAGTAATGAGGAGAGGGGCGACTCAGCCAGGCCTGCCTCAGAGGCTTCTGAATGAAAGACAGGGATGGAGGGATGGCAAAGAAAGAGAGGTGGAGAAACACAGAATGAGAAGGACCAAGGAAGAAAAAAAGAAGAAATATGAAGGCACTGTCATCTCATTTCTCCTCCCTCTGGCTCTTCCAGCTGTTGTTCCCTCTCTCTCTCTCTCTCTCTCCATCAATTTTCATTGTCACTCATCCCTCCGATCACCCCTAACCACTTGTGCACCCTCCCCTCCCCTCCTCGCTTCCCCTCCCTCCTTTCTCTTCTTTCCCTCTCTTTTTCCATCCACACAAATGACTCAGTGAAACAGGTCAAGTGTTACAAAATTCCCCCTGCAGCTCAACCTGCCTAATACAAGGCCTGGCTCATTGCACCAAGACAAGTAATACACTGCCTACTCACTGAGAAGGGGGGCTACCACCAACACAAAATGAATTACAAGCACATCAAATGCCTAAAAATATGCAGATATACACAAGTTTACCAGCTTATTCATGTAAACATCAGGGGTAATCTAGTTAGAAACATTTTATTTTATATTATGATCCGAAGTTTTTTTCCCCCCAACTGGTGCAATTGTCAAACTCAATTAGGATCTCGGAAATCTGAATGGAAAATTAAATATGCACATGAACATGTCCTACAAAAAGGACATGCCGACCCAAACCAAATGACACAAAAATATTCAAACACTCAGACAATAATAACACTTGTAAAAAAAAAAAAAAAAAAAACAACAACAGTCACAACACACCCTGCCTCAGCTCACCCTCTCCCACCTATCCACACTAATGAATAGCAATTGGGCAAAAGAAAACCCTGCAGCACTTGAGTAAAAGTGGTATTAAGAGGAGGACCGCAGAGCAAAAAGCCTCAAAATAGGATAAATGACCAGGAAAGAAAACACAACCTCAAATACACACACTTGCCCTTTAACAGAGGCAAAATAACAGAGTGACAAACCAAGTGTTGCACAACATTGTATGCAAGTATGTTTGGTCTACAGGCAGGAGTGCTGTGATATAGAAATCTAACAGCTCCATATATCACGATAGTGGAGGCCTATGGAGAATAAACGACCTGCAAGCACAACCTGGACAGTACGTGTAATACACAGATAAATAACTTGGCAGGGAGCTGAGAGTCTGACTGTTGGAGAGCATGTAAACCGCCACAAAATACAAAACGATCAGGAGACTAGATACATGAAAATTGGAGCAGAGCATGCACTTGTTTCTAAGCGTTTTTTTGTCTGAATCCCCCTGGAATTTTGGTCGTTTGGGGAGGTAATGACATAGGAAAACTGAAATGTACTGGAACATAAATTAATCAAAATCTGAGCCCTGCATTCACGCTGCCATTTCTTTTTTTTGCAGTTTATGCCCTGCTGTTTGTGTACAAAGAAGTTCCAGCTCGTACACAAAAGCAAAACAGCACAGTCTGTTGATGTTCGCATTCGCTGCATCCATTGAACGAAACCAGGTTAGATCAGAGCTCTGAGACTGATGTGAACCAGCTTTTACCGTCAAGGTGAGAGAGATCGCATCAGTATTTGTGAGGGTGATAATCGACTTGTGTTTATAAACATTTCACGTAGAGTTCTTGTGATGCCAAAAGCCACATCTGAATAACATTTAATTTCCTCTTCTAAGATAAGACCTTTTGTCCGCTGGAGACTATTTTATTCTATCACTGCCCTAAGCTGACAGTTAAACGGACAGAGGATGGTGCAGCGTAGCTGTGCTTCGCATGGCAATGCTCATCTATTTTCTAAACTCACATTTCTCTGTCTCTTTCTCACATTTTACACTTAAGTGCACTTCAACTGTGAATCGGGGCCATTACCCATGATGCCTCAGAAGTGGGCTTGAGTGACGGGCGACACAGCTGAAAACACTGAGGACCCTGGAGGACAAGAGAGGTTAACAATAGGCCAAAGACATACAGGAGACACCCAGCAGGTGCTACGCTGTGCTGCCTCATCTCTTCATTGACTCGACGTCAGGCTCTAAACACAAACACACAAACACACAGCCTTGACGTCTCAGATGGGTTGACGAAGCGCATGCAGATTTTTGTTTCGTGGAGCAATAATTAATGGGTTAAATCAATAATTAATGCCCTTCCTCCTTAAAAAAAACTGCCTGTGGGTTTAGCAGCAAGTGATTGGAGAGGGGTTGGAAATGGGAGAAGTTGAATATTTAGAGGTTTCACACACGAGTACGGGTTGGATTAAGGTCGGATGTAGTAACACAGACACGCACACAAAAAGTTGCAGACATGCACGTATTGTTCAGATTCACAACGCTGTAACATTAAGGCCTCTGCAGGCGATAAGAAGATAAGAGTAGCAGAGACGAGGACAGGGCAGAAGAAGTGATTACAGGAAAAAAACGATGTCTAGATAAGATGACAGACAGATGAATGGGAAGGCAGTCCGTGGTTATAAAGGAGCAGCTGACACATGCACATGAGCACGCACACACACCTACGTTCTGACAGTCCTCTCCTCACTGTGGCCCTTATTTAATGTCAGACAAAGGAAGCGGAGAAGACATGAACCCTACGGGGGAACCGACCAGTGCAGATAACAATCACTGTGCACTGCTGATGAAGGCACAGTCCAGTCGGCTCTTTCACTTCACCATAACTTTCAGCAAACGGACACAGAAAATCTATAAGTGCATTTAGAACTGAATGATGAATCAATATTATCATTTATCAACATCCAGTGAAGTCAAATAGTTTTCCAATATCTCTCCTTCAAATTGACAACGACAAGCAAATCATTACAGTCAAGATGGTAATTAGCACAAAGTCAAGTGTAGACGATACTGGGATGGATTTATATCATTTAAAAGGCTATAAATACATTAAAAACTCATTTATACCGCGATTCCTTTTTGAAATTAGAATATGTATATTTATCTTATGTATGTAATAATTTGTTCTTATGCATCCAAGTATCTTTTGTGGTGCATATCTTGTGCGATTCTTACTTAAAACCTAATCAAAAAATCAACATCAGCCTCTGTTTTTGTTTTTATTTTCATCCGATGTTATGAAAAATGGCCCAACAGAGTTCATTGCAGTGAAAATTGATCTGCAATCGATCAATTTTGCACATTTGTCATATGGTGAGACTGAATTAGAACACCATAGTCTGGTGACGTTAATAAATGCGCAGTAGGAGCAACAACAAAGTCTGGATTCTGATTGAACTGGTCATAATATGATTATACTTTGAGGCGCTTTTATAACATCTTCCGGGAACAAAAAATATACTCAGCAGCACTCAGTAAACATTTGTGAAACACTCCCACACAGAACAAAAAGGCATACATTTGCATGCACAGGCTGTACTGTCAAGCTGGCAAACATCTGCACAGCAGTTACATGCACAAATGGAGATGAACACAATCATCCACAATCTACTATGGACTTTGCAGTCCCCAGAAGAATATATCGAGAGTCCCTTTGACCAAATATTTGAAGACATTCATGTATTTCATTTTTATCTCTGTATTCATCTCCCATTCTGTATGTTTATATCTCAGTGTATGCAGACGTGCATGTGCCAGTGCGTGCATGTACTTTGTAAGAGCTGCCTGTTGAGACGGTGAATTAAACAGCAAGTGCATTTGATCTGCAAAGCACTCCAGGGCAAACGCACACATAACACCACACACACACACACACACACACACACACACACACACACACACACACAGGCTTGCATACAGCATCAAAATCATTTCCGTCACAGAATCTATTCTTAGGAGCAGCAACAAACCATTCTTTCTCTGATATAAATCTCTTTTATTCATACCCACAATCACACACACAAACACACGCTCACACACTTTGCTCAAAGCTACACTCCCTGGTGGTCATACTGCATTCACATAATACTCTTTGTTCTTCATTTTCTAGAACAGGATTTGTTCCAGGTAAGTCGCAGCATGAAGACCTTTTTGGGTTTATTTAACTCACACACACGCTGTATCTTTCATCTGGTGATTGTGGGCGTTTGTGCAGGTGTGTCCAGGTCAGTGAAATGCTCAGGATGTCAAAGCTTCATTCCCCTCTCTCCCTTCGTTACACACACAATCTGGTCTGCGAGAAGCTAAATCAACACAGCTGCAACAGCTCAACCCTCATCGTCCTCCTCCTCCCTTCACTCTGCCCTCTCCACTCAATCTTTAATCAGGCTTCTCCTCCTATTCTCTGCTCACCTTTTTGCCCTTTTGCTCTCTGCATCCTCTCCAACTCCTCCTCCCTTCCTTTCTTCTTCTTCTATTTCTTTCATTTCTTCATCTTGCCCCGGTTACTCAATCTTGCATTACTCACTGTTAAATTTATACTGGCTCTCTCTGTAGCTTTTGCCAATAATCAAGGCCTCAGATCTCTCCACTCATTGCAGCACCATGCCCTCTTTGCCCTCCCTCCCTTACAGGACCTCTCTCACCCTTTCCCCCTCCTCTCTCTTCTCTCTGCCCTTCTCTGCCGTCCCAGCAGTTGGTCGAGCATGTGCAGTCCCGAGGGAGACCGGCCTCATCCGCCCCACAATGCACTCCAACCGGCCTGTTACCTCCAGCCCTGTCAGCACGGGACAGGAAGAGTAAACACCCAGAGGCCTCGAGGGGAAACAGGAGCATCCACTTCCCTCTGTCTGTCCGTCTGCCTGGTGTGGATTTACAGTACACCAGTGTGTGCCGGCATGCAGTAAACACAGACATAAAACTCAAAGACCAGAGGCTGGAAGGTCGGATGTTATCGTTTACCGCTTGAGGAAGAGGAATGATATGATTTCCAATTTCCTGGGATTATTTACAAATGCAGCTTCCTCTACATGCTGCTTTGACTTTGCTTGGCATGTTAACAATAGCGTCTTCGAATACATTTTGAACAGAAACAGAAAACATCACCTATTTTAATTCATTTAACAGAAAAGCTCCCTTCTGATATTTTACAAAGCTGAATGACCTCACTACTGTTCTCATTCATGTCATCACATTTTAGGTTCTGAGGTAATACCCATTTCCAGGACTAAAACTTTCCTTTCTCAGGATCCACCCAAACTAAAAAAAAAACTCTGCATAGGACATGAAAGTGCATTACACAGACACAAGAATGAGAATGATGTATCTAAAACTCTTACCTATGATTTGCAATCTGTGGCCCTGACGAACACTTAAATCCAATTTAGCATTCACAAACCACCACGGTCACAAACCAAATTGGACTCTACCATACTAACTCTGAAGTTGTCAACAAGCTCCAATTTGTAGCAAACTAGCCCAGACAGTGTGAAATTAAGGCACCGCACAAGAGATTGATTTAAAATTCATTTCAATAAAACACAGAAATTGTAATGTGTGTAATATGGTGCAAAGAGACAAGAGTATAAACTATATATGAATCAGAAAGTGACTCATTTTTTTCTCCAGGTTTGACTTTGCACAATGACTTTGAGGTTAAATTTCTGACTCAAATCTTTTTTTTAAGCTTAATTTATACCCAGAGGTATATGGGGGGGATTTCAGTGTAAATCCTTTTGTGAGTCTATAACCAGTCAACTACAGTAAATAGGGCTCATCTTCCCATGTAATTGGTACTGCAGCCATCAACACATTTTATTTTATCTCATCATTAATGAAAAACTAACAAGCACTAGGGGATAATATTCAATGTATACAGAGCCAAGCATACTATACTAAAACTATAGTCTTCTTTGGTTTGTTTTCTATTTATTTTATTTAAATCTGGTATTTTAGGTGGATTTAAAATTCGTCTTCACGTTTTCTTCAGCGGTGAAAGTTTTAGGGCAATAAAATACATTTTCCAATAATTTCCTGACCTTTCTGAATCTCTCCTCAGAAATAGCCCATAGCACAGAAGCACTATAGCCAACAATGAAACTCATAAAAAGTCAACTAAAACTAAGCATTTTCAGTAAATAAAAACTAAAAGACAAACAAACAAACAAAAAAAGTCTGAGTCAAATAATAAAATGAAAATAATGAAAAATACTAAACTCTTACAACCTTGTTACGAATTCTTGTCATATTCAGTCTGGTCCTCGGGGAATAAAGCAATGGACCGAATAACTTAACAGTTGCAAACCTGCTTTATTTCCCTATAAACCTGTCTGTTTGTTCGAGCAGTAACTAACTACATGTGACTATAAAGCCTTTTATAGTGTTTTCTTCTTTTCCTTCCCGTATGAATGTGATCACTCTTAAGCACCCAGCCCTCAGTGTGGGAGAGGAGCTAAAATAATAGGTGGCATATCACTGTCAGTTCAAAGATGATACAGTAAGAAGACAATGTTTGATACAGAACTCTAAAAGGCGGACTCACACTGAGATATGATGATTCACAACAGGCAAGAAAATGGAAAGTCACTCTCTATGAGGCAAATAAAAATATTCAAGAGCCTACTTCCATAATTGAGGTCAGAGGCAGACACTTACTTTAATCCCTGAGACGACCCACGTTGCCACATCTATCACTCAGCCAATCCATGCAACAGGCCTGGCCATTCATTACTCACTCAGGGATTTATTAGTCAGGTCTGGGGCCGGAGGGCAAGAGGTTAAGAGAGGAGCATTGTGTTTGCAGTTATCAGCCAAGAGCCCAAAGTGGTTCTGTGTCCTTAACCATACACACAAACACACACCACGAGATGTTTAATCAACACTACAGCTGCCACCGCTCTAAGACAAATATACTTTCATTCACAAACAGACAATCACATCCTCATTGTTCCCACATATTTATACTAAACAATCCGATACCACTCAAGTCTGTAGGAACATTTGCATGCAGACAACAGTGGAAATGTGATGTGTCTGCAACACAGCACAGCAGGTTGCCTCAACACATGAACATGCTTCTTTTGCAAACTATAAAACCCTATTATGTGTTCTATTTGTCTATATGTGCACACATACACAGAACCTGGTATAAACAGGGCCACTCCCAGCTAGCTGATTTGCCCAGGGGCACTGCACCATGTCTCATCACTGTAAGCTAACGTTGAACACAGCAGTAGTGCTCGGCGTAGCTGCTGTCACTTTGGCTTCAGATCCAGGTTATTTGCTTGGAGCTCAAATAGGCCAGGTTCTGTATTAGAGGGTCACTGCTTTCACATGAGTTTGCTACCTTTTTGTGTGGAAATGGCAAATGTTGCATGCGCTTTTATTCCTACTGTGCTAAGGCTTAAAAGCCTTTTCTATTGGGCTGGAATCCTTTACATTCAGCTAGAAAACCAAAAGGATCTGAGTGGGTCTGTGTGTAGAAGAGTATTTCTATGTGTGCAAGTGCTTGGTATCTCGCCGGTCTCAAATCCAAAGCAATTAGAGAAGCCAGATGGTGGGCTGGACTCGCAGTAAATAGCTGTGCATTGACAGAAGAAGCCTGCAACAAAAATGAACTGTGACAAGGAGCCAGGATGACACACAGATACATGACGGCATCAAAGCACCAGGCGAACAGCGAGGACACACTGCCATAACTGCCATAAACCAACTGTCACCATCGTGGGGATGTTAACAGCAGAACTTCAATGTGTCATTTTGTGGGGGCACAGAGGGGGTTTCTACTACGTTTCCAAATTGGGCAGGTGTGCATGCATGCGTGAACACACATGCAGTTTTGTGCCAGCACATTCACATGTGAACCCACACACACACACACACACACACACTGACATCCCCTCTTCTTGCCCTTGTGTTAAAATTTTACCAAACCAGTTTGGTTTAGTCAGAGTTCAGACAATGCAGCCTTTGAGAGGCGCTCCATTCACAGGGCTTCAGCTTGGCCTGCACATTCCCCAACTGAAAACACAAACTGCCTCTCTCCAGGAAAACCACCGAAGCTCCAACACCACATTCCTCCAATTTGGCTTTTTCTACATGTGTGTAACCTTTGCTCGGAAGGTGTTGCAAGCCGGCTGAAAAGCATGACTACTTGTAGGCACGTTGACATTAAATTGTCACACTTCATTGTATTCCCTGCTTAAAATACTAATAGAAAAAAAATGCCTGTTAAAGGGAACTACAGGAGACTCCTACATACCTGTTACCAAGGCAGCCAGTTAATTTCAGCCAACCAGAATACTTATAGATATCAAAGACTGAGGAGGAGGAGTCTGTACAGGACTATTGTAATCCACAAAATGGCTTCCCCTATTGCCGGGCTCAGTTTCCCATAAGCCTGTTATCACGGCCCTGTTGACACACACACACACAGATTTATCAGAAGTGGAATGAGACAAACACCCTGACCAGGAAATGAGAGTGAGAAAAAGCAGGGTGGTGTGTCTGGAGTGTGAGGGATGGGTGACAAGAGACAGAGAGGCCACTTCATATCCCGATCAATTAATCTATAAATGTAATCAGTGAGAATCAATGACTGCCGCTTCTCTTCAATCTAGCTCCTCTATCATCCAGCGAACCTCAAGTGTTTAAGAGACAGAGGGAAGACAAAAGGGAAACTGATACTAAAACACAGCAACACTGGAACATTTCAAAAATCAAGAAATCTTTAATAGCAACCAAATAAGAAAAAAATAGAAAGACATGACAAATGGTGACAACAACTCCAAGTTTTTTTTCTTTTTAAAAGACCAAAATAAGAACAAAAATTAAAAAATACAAAAAAAAAAGAAACAACTTTTACACAGAGAAGTCAATAAAAAGCACATTTGGGGTAAGACTTTTTGTTGTGTGTACAGTTCATTTGTATAGAAGAAGCACATTTGCCAGGTTTGGCAGCAATCACAGCGCAGCAGTCAAGAATAAAGCACTCAGAAAACATAAATTATAAAGCACTGCAAAATAACAGAAAAGAGGAGAATCTGTAAAAGGAGAAAATAAATCCTTCATGCTTGCTGTCACTGAGAAATACACAAACGTGACACCATAAATTAGTAATTCTTTTCTCTGCTACATATTTATATATTTATACTATTTACACTGGAGGTTTTCTTTTTTAATGCAAGTGAGATGTTAAGGCTTTGATTAGTCATCAGATATTTCAAGCGGAAGAAAGAGGTGGCTCTCTTGAGGAAAATAAAATATTGGCCATTTTGTGTATTTAACCTTGTGCTAGACCTGGACCGTGAATTTCTTTAAAAGCATTTTGCCTGACAAGCCTTACTTGGGTGCCGAAAGTGGGTGGCAACGGTGTCTGTGTCTGTGGAGGCGGTCGCAGTGGCGGAGGTGGGTGAAGTGAGAGAAGTTGAAAACAACATTTTGGATACGAGTAGGAAGTTGCGACTCGCTAAAAGCTTTTAAAGGGACCTGAGAGGGGGAGGAGGTCAGCGCTGTGGCATTTCATGAAAGCTATATTTCCCCGAGTAGAAGAAAAACGGCATAGGCAAACAACTTCCTAAAAAGCCTGCTTCTCTGACATTGGGTGAAAGGTGTGTGTCCAACAGTGTGTAGTCATCTCTATTCTACATGGTCATTGTTTCGGGAAGGAGTTGGACTATTTGGGATTAGAAACTGGTGGAGCATGGGACACATCATGCTGCGGTTCTCTCCACAGTAACAGGACACAGTATTTGTCCTGACAGAGCCACTGAGCAAGAAGTAGAGAAGTAAGAAGTGTTTCCAAGTGAGTGTGTGCGTGTGTGTTTTTGTGTGCAATATGAGCGCGTTTGTGTGGGCTTATGTCAGGAGATGGCAGAGTTGTCAGGTATGAGGTGTCTTCTGCGCAGTTTGGCTGTGGGAGTGAGCATAATGAGAGTGACTGTTTGTGCGTGGGTGAATATTTCTCTGCATTCTGTATATATACTATGTACAGTATGTGTGTGTGTGTGTGTGTGTTTGAGAAATGCACAATAAAATCTTCAGATTGCCAGTTCTCTATTGATGACAGGGTGGCTACTGAGGTTACAACCCCCCCAAGATGGCAGTGAAAGATGGCCCAAAGCGTCACAATTATACACACCGACACACAAGTTTATACACAGCTACACATGCAACTTTACACTGAATCAGATGCAACACAGTCGCATGTGTGGTTACGGTCTACCTGATAAATTATGTGTGTATCCATGTGTGTGTGTGTATTTTTGCATTGTGCAGAATGTCTGTCAAGGGGAAGGCAAAGCCAATTGTGCAAAAAAATATAGTGTGCTTATTGTGTGGAAATGCAGGAAATGCTAACTTTAACAAAAGGAAAAAAAGTTATACAAGTATATATAATTTCCCCAAAAAAAACAAATGAACTCTTTGCTTTACATAAACAAAACTCAGTCAGTTCAGGATGTTTTAACACCCAAACCACCGAGATATTATTAGACTAAAAATTACATTCTGAATGCCCTCAGACACATGAACTTCAGGCTTTGTCAGGTTGCCTTCCTTTTTAGTCCTGAAACACTGGCAACGCTGGCTCCATCAATCTGATATTTACATATTCATAAATATCCACATTTTCACAAGAAAAATAAAGATGCTTACATATATAGTACACATATACCTCACACCAAAATGTACATACAACGATTTGTCCCTTTTCAGTATTTTAACCCCAAAACCGAATCTTACACACTTTTTACTCTGTAGCCGTAACACAAGTGCAAAAATAAGTAGTACATTTTTATTTTAAGTGGTTGTGACAAATCAGCTGTGTTCAGTAAATTTACTGTACCTCAGGTTGACAGGAGTTACATTTATGTATAAGCTAAGGCCATTAGATGATAATCCTATTGAACACACTTGGCTTACAATATGCCAGACAGTGCTCAAACACTGAACGCTGTCTCTATTTTTGTCATCTGCCTCCTGTGTGTCTCCTGCTCTCTCTCTCCACGTCTCTGAAGGTTAACAGCCATCACAATGAAACAAAGACCACCTCACCCTTATGAGGACATACGAAGGCTTCTCGCAACTATATCTCAAGGTTAACAACAGTTGCGTTATGAAGTGTGGGTAACCATCCTTGCCTTTGGCTATAGCTCGCCGTTTGACCTGCAGCTGACTGCAGCCCAGGTCTCAGCTGGGCCTCACGAGGGGTCAGTGGAGCAGGACGTCGAACCGAATCCAAGTGGGTGAAAGGGCAGCTGATTTGAAGGCCAAGAAAAGCACGATTAAAGGAGCTACAGTTCTCTTGGAGATTGTCAATCACAGTCATCCCGTGGCTGCTTAGAAACACTGATGTATGCAAATGTACACAGTATGCCTGAAATACAGTGGAGTACAGTAGCCACGGAGCAGGCCTCCGGTGGCTCGTTAGAAAGATAAATTAACAGTCAGGAGACAATCAGCTCTAAAAGCTGCACCATAAAGGGCTGTTTCACTGCTTGTAGCCTGTTAGTCAATATGACTCCCATAGCTTCACCGTGTGTGCAACTTTATACGTCTCCCGATCAATTTACTACCCTTAACAACATCCGCTAATGGAAAAGAAATATTACATGTTCTCATTGAAAATCTATCAACCCTTTCCCAGTCAGATTTTGAAGGTGAGGGGCTGTTACTTCCAACCATTTGCTAAAGCACAGAAGGACGTGGTACTTCTCAAGTGACAAAACTGTCCATGCAGTGGAGTGAGCATGGCCACTCCAGGTGGATTAGTCAGTCCTGCCATGTCAGGGCAGGCCTGGATGGAATAGAGTAAGCGGGGCGTTTGACACATCAAGAGTCGTAAAATACTCCCATGCTCTCTGTAGCCCTGACCTCGGCACTGGCCTGGATAAATCATAAACTCCCCATAAACACTTGGAGAGAGGGATGAAGAGAGAGAGCGAGAGACAGGGTCGGATGATAGAGAGATAGGGATGGGCGGGGGAGGAATCGCCACGTCATAAACGATAAGTGGTGGCAATCTGTTGGTCCTGGCTAAGCGAGCGACTTCACGGCTCATTACCAATCAAGCTCCTCCTGTCAGGAGCGTTCTGAAGAGACGGGGATGAGGAAGAAGAGAAAAGAAGAGACGTGCTCCTTTTTAGCTCTCCAGCCTCCTGCATCCTTCTTTCCATCCTTTGACCCTGTCAGATCAGCTACACCTCATTCCCTCGTCTCTTGTTTACCGTCTTCTACCTTTAGGCACAGTACTAAAGTCTGCATGTGAATACCTTGTTAAGAACTTACTGGAAACTCAAGCTTTGCAAACTTACTTTGTTCAACTCACACCACTCTTGTATTTATACATCACATAAGGACTATTTTTTTTAAAAAAAAAAAAACAACTTTGTTGACATTTCATATATTTAAGTGTCACTGAAGTTTTTTGTTTGAAAGTAAAGTATGGCGAGCAGAAAAGTGAATTTGCCAAGTACCTGGCACAGCAGACAAGAGTAAATACGCTGTTCTCTTCTTGAAAATACCTGATGGTTATTGTCTTTACCTGCATCTCAAATCACGACAAGTTGCTAACTACCCATCAGTTGTCACAGCAACAATGCATTAAGAAAACAAAGCTGTTCCCACTGGAGGACTGAGAATAGCAGCCAATACGCAACCGTTTGACAACACCTTACATGTCTTACTGTTTTGGTGAAGATAAGAGTGAATATGCGAGTGAGGTGCTTCCTCTACAGCCAAGCTCATATCATGATGCATTATCCTCCTCCTCCCACACTACATAGTTTCTCTCTTTTAGTCTGTCTGTCAAGAGTCCTTGTCAAGGTCCCAGTGATAGCAATAGGATGACAAAAAGCAGTGTGAGACAGGTTGTTTCTATTGTGTCTGATTTGCAGTTCTTTTTTTTCCTTTTTCAGTTGTTTTTTTATTTTAAGGGCTACTTGCCTCATTTCTTTCAGAATACCCCCCCCCACACTCCTGTTCATTCAGTCCATTCTGGGGCCACGCACTGTGATTAAAGTTAGGCTATTTAAAATCAATTTAAAAAAATTAAAATGGTTAAATTTTCTCCTTTCAAATCTGACAGGGATGAGACCCTGGAGCCACATATCCTCGGGAGGAATCCCTCCATGCCTCTTTTTTCTCCACCCCTCCTTTATACGTAGACAGCAGTCCGGGAGATGACAGAGCCATCCCGTTGAGACTCCATGTCATCATCATCCATGTAATCTCCGATTATTTCGTCCCGGTCATGAGGGGGGCGAAGCTGAAGGATCGGGCCTCCTCCGGTGAAGTGGTCATACCTCTCCTCCTCCTCCAGCTCGTCAAACTTCCTCCTCTCTGCATCATCTAATTCATTGCTTAGTAGGATGTCTTGGGCCGTGGGGGTAGTGGCAACAACTTCGGGCCGGCCCCCCATGGTAAGAGGCTGGTGGTGATTGTTCTTCTCCCCGAGGCCTTGGTGGGATGAACTCTCGTTGTAAACATAGATGGGGCCATTGTTATTACCACCTCCTACTCCACCACTACCCGTGCCTCCACCTGTGCCATTCTTGCTGGCCTTCTTTCCGCCACCAAATATGCGTGTCTTCATGTCACTCCCGCCATTTGCTCGGTAACCCTGCTGTTGCCTCCGGCTGCGGGTGACAAGTACGCCAATGAGAGCGGAGACCAAAAGGAGGGCCAGCAGGGAGCCAATCACAGCTCCTGCCACCACGCCGGCATTGGATGGGTTCACTGAGGGCTCTGTAGGAGGAAAAGGAGGCAGGGGGGAGAGAAAAAGAAAAAGGAATATGGTTGAGAGAGGGAAAAAATAAAAGACACCAGTGTGAAACCAGGAGGCAGGGCAAGGGAAAGAATAGATGAGAGTCAGGAAAGGACAGTGTCGAGGAAAAAAGGAGAAAACACAGAGAGAAGGCAAAGGTTGGATTGTGTCAGTGTTGTGGGTCTGAAGTGTATTCAGGGTGGTGTATAAGAATGTTAAGGTGTCAGTGCGGTTCAAAAGTGTGTGTCTGTGTGTTGAACGCCATACTACAGCGACATTTCCTCCTCTCCCTCAGAGCTGCTCTTGTCCCCATTCCCACAGCCACGTCACAACAACATCTCAGCTACATTTCCCCCTACGCTGCTCTTCAACAGCCAGGGTCTGTCCAAGGCTCTTTTTCTTTCAGGTCACCACAAATCAGAAGGATGAGGGAAAAAAAAAAAAAAAAGAAAGTGCAAGCCACAGGCCCTTTCTGAAGTAGTGGAGAATGGCATGTGCGGGTGGGGCAGAACAGGTAGAGGCCATGCAGAGCGAAATAAATGATGGGTGGAGGAGTGGGTGGAAATTAGATGAAAAAGAGGAGGAGGAAAAGGAGGTGGTGGCGGCAGAGTGAGTGAGTGACAAAGTGACACAGCAGACTGACAACTCCTCCTGGAAGCCACGAACGTAGAGCGGGGGACAGATTGGCACCCCTTTCTGCTTCTCTTAACCACGAGGGCCGCTTGAGCGCATGTCGGT
The DNA here is from genome assembly GCA_030068375.1 of Ostorhinchus rueppellii. NCBI lineage: Eukaryota > Metazoa > Chordata > Actinopteri > Kurtiformes > Apogonidae > Ostorhinchus > Ostorhinchus rueppellii. The sequence continues at coordinate 7,720 of JAQQZY010135100.1, read as the reverse complement.
CCTATATGCGTGTCCATTTTCACTCAGTCATGGTTGGTTAAATCCTAACTGCCATAGCGCACGTTAGAGGTCGACTGAGATGGTTTTTGTTACAGCTCATACAAATACCAATTATTAGTAATGAAGGAGGGCAGTAACCAACATTTGGAAACAATATTTTCAGAAACAGCCATTCTGAGTGTGAACATTTAGAATAACTCGAGCTGAAAACTTTACTGAAAAGCCTTCAAGCTGACTGTCAAATGAAATGAAGCACAACTCGGCGTATTTCAGTGATATTTAGAGTCAGTTTTCACACGAATCTGCTTGAATTGTAGATAACTATTCTAATAATGAACAAATTCCTATTATTATTATTATATATATTTTTTTCATTTCAGTGTTGATAGGACTTTACTTTTGAAGAGCAGCCAATCAAACATCATGAGAGATGACTGCATCAGAGCGAAGGTAGCACATTTACAGTTTCAGGAAGTAGTACAGGGGCCAGTATAATCAGGCAAATATGAATATTCGATCAAATACTCAATCCTACCGTATTCTATGTGCATACACATGAAACAAAGCTGATTTATGCTTTGTTGAAGTGAACAAAGGCTTTCTAAAAGTACAGCGGGCATAAACAAAACTAGCACTTCACCAAAGAATGTCTGAGTGTTACTGTGCATAAAAACAGGACTGAAGAGTAGTGACGACTAAATGATGGCTCTGAAGTATGACTTGTCAGCAATATATTGTTCCTTCTCTGAACTCTCATTCCCTCTCCTGTGGCATCCCTCTGCAATGATACAAGCATGTTTTTATAGCGGCAGGTATTTGAACAGCCACAGACAGAGCTGCTTTTGCAAACAAGCACAGACTAAGGCTGGGTATTATATGAAAGTTTTTGATAGCTGTGGCAGAAACGTACCCAGGTTTCAGCACCAGAAGCAAAATAATGCTTTTCTTGATTCCCTACTTTGAAGAATATAAACATGTTTTTCAGAAAAGTCATTTTTTCTATTTATTAAAATGGGGCTTTTTTTCCCCTTTTTTCATATTTCAACAGTTAAGTCAAGGGTGCAGACATACAGTTTTTCCCCTGAATAAATACAAAATATTAGAGAAAAGCAAAGCAGACTGGGACTCTGACCAAGCCATCAGTGCCAGCTTTCAATGCAAGGAAAACATTTTGGTACTCCAGAGGTATTGATAAATCCCAGGCCTGGTTACGACACTAAAAGTGAGTAAAGCCAACAGAAACACCATAACCGTGTTATTGCTATTGCACAGGCTTTATGGGCCATGGGTTCAGCACTCTAAGTGCTTTCAGACTCCATGATAACTCCCCAAAGACAGATCCTGCTGGGACCATTTTCCCCATCTGGTTATCCTCTATAACTTAGCAGGCAGGGAGTATGACAGTAACAATGGTAGAGTTAAAGGTCAGCTCCGCCCCTGTTGTCTATACTGTCTGTGCTGTAAAGCACTTGAGTAAAACTGTTCCGTAAATGACACTGGATATGGAAAGAAAATATGTAGACTTCATTATGCATATTAAAATTTAATATAGAAAAGCAATTTTATGAGATGAATATGCAGCATGAATATGTATTTATTTATTTAACCTGCCCACTGCAGGGATCTGAAGTACAATGGAAAAGATACAGCTTAATGCTTTAACAACCATGTTTCTTTTAATTTAATGCCATATTTTTATTCCGTTTTGGTTGCCTTGAAGTGATAAAGGGCAGGAGTTACTCAAGATATGATGCCATCCTAGTATATTGCCCACAATAATGATTGTCTCACAACATAACCATCCTACACATGTGTTTAAGTTGTATAGCTCAATATCACATTGCAAACATCTGCCTCAACAGGCGGTGTACAACAACCTCTGTCCTCTGACCCTACGCATTTCTGCATCAATATTATCGCCTACCCCTATATTATACTCTATATAGCCGCCTTTTATTTTAAAGTACTCCTTGCTTTAGGTTAGAGCTGCACACTAAAATCCCATAGATCTAGGTGCGCAAATGAATTTTTAATTTCCATCCCTGGTTGAAAATGATCAAGAAGCCTTGGCTGAGCTGAACATCCATTCTGTTGCTCAAGCTTTCCTTTCCACTCTCTGCACTTTCACCAGCCGCTGCAGAGGATTAACCAGCAGACGCTGGAGCTGAAATCCCTGCCTAAATTTGAAAGTGGCGAATCAGCCCTATTCTTATTGTCATTCCCATTTAAAATCCAACAGAAGCCGTCCCCTCTTGTTAAGTGTACAGAGAGCTGACAGAATTACTCTTGTAACACTGATTCTTGTCAAGAGAGGAAATAGGAAAAAGTCTGCTGCAGTCTACACCTGCGCTCTGTTCTCTTTTTTGCCTCCTGCCCTACTACTCTTATCCATCCATCGCTCACTCTTTAGGATGGATCTCCATCTCACTCTCTCCAATTCGTGAGCCGTCTCCTGCAGACACACTTCCCATCTTCTCTAAACCTATTTCCTCGCAATCTCTCCAATTTGCTTTTTTATTTCTATCATACCTTAACTTCTCTCAGCTCTGATGCTTCCTTCTTGTCTTGAAGCATAAGCCTAGGGACAAAATTTATGTGATGTGTTTTTTTCCTCCCTATCTTTCAGTGTCTCCCAGCAGCCTCCTCAACCACAAAGTCTCTTTTCGATTTCCCCCCCAAGTGCTGCTAAACATCCCTGTTCACACACATGAGTGAGAGCCAGCCCTTGGTGTCCACTTGTAACAGGAACACAAGAAATGCATTATCACCTCGGGTTCCATGGAGCTCAGTCCCATGCAATGTAGCAACAATCTCTGTGCAAACTGAGGACTGGATGCTGCCACACATTTTAGTCACATCAAAAGGAATTACACTAAAATTTAAATGCAAATTCTCCCCAATTCCTCTCATCCAATTATTTTTAATGCTTTGCTTAAGTCAGTTCCAAGTGTCTTTGTTAAAGTCTGTGCTGTTAAATCCTTTTGTGGATGATAATTCATGTTTTATTCTACCCTTCTGGAGATAACACTTAAAACATTCAAGAGAGAGATGTAAGGGAGCCACCCCAGGCTCCCACTACAGTCCCACAACAGTCCCACCACAGACCCAGACACATCCTAACAGAGCTTCACTGGAATTTATTTAAGTGGGTGAGAAGAGGCCATGCTGCTAGATGAGCCAGCGAAAAAATGCAAAATGCATGTTGTGTGAATAACAGCAACAGAAAAAAATATAGAACAAACATGCAAAACTGCAGTAACTATCAGGTCTCCAAACAGACCATACTGCTGAAGCCAAGAAACGGCATGCTTCTTATGAAGTCACGTCCAGCACGACCGTAAGCTCCAAGTGACCGCAAGTAATGAGAGAGATGGAGCAGAAGTAACATGTACTGCAGCCTCCCAAAAACATGCGTAGTCACATACACACACACCATTATGGCCATCAGTAGTCCGACACTGGGTTGGGCTGCACCTAAAGCATAGCTGAGTAGTATTCTCTGTCAGCATGTTAAGTTATTGAACAGGGCGCTGTGTGTCCATTGTGTGTCTGTGTGTGTGTGGGTGTGTGTGTGTGTGTGTATCTGTTTTGTGTAAGTGTGTGCTAATGAGGGGTGGGCAGGGGGCCAGCAGGAGGCTGGAGGGAGACTTGGCTCCATCAGACCTGTTCTCTGGCTGTTTTCGCATGGCCGGAGACACACACTGACAGGCACAGACAGATGCAGGCAGACACACACACACACACACACACACACTCTTCCCTCAAACACACAAACTCAGTGGAGAAAAATGGCCGAGCCCCTTGCCCTTGAACCGTCTCTCTCGATGAGTCTGAAAATAGGAGCGAATGCACAGAATTGGGAGGAAATATTTCATCTGTTGAACTGAGGCATGCCTCAGACTGTTCATGAATTCAACCAGAGGGATTTATAAGTTCTATATGAAAGATCTGCATGTGTTTATCTGGTGCTTGTGCTGCATTCCATATTGCGCCAAGAACTGGTTGTTTGTTGCCTTTCCCCGACTCCTTTTCTAAGCAAATGGTGGTTAGTGTTGTACAGTATTGCTGTTGCAGGAGAAGGAGAGGAGAAGGCACTGAGGCACTTGTGAGCAAAAGGATTTTAACTGAAAAACCTATCCGAGTCCTCTGCATACAAATAATCATACAGGTGTTTATTGTGGATGCTGTTAGCTTAGATGGCGTTTAGCTCAAAAATGTGAGTTAGCTGTGGATTCAACAAGCAACCAGCTCCCAGCACAAAACTGATTCCAGCGCAAACTTCACGCAAGTGCAGGAGAATGTTAAATATTGAACCTTAAACTTTTTTGAGCTTCAGAGGAGCCTCCAGTGTAAGGTACGATTGGAGGAAAACAAGATTGAAGATGGAGAGAATCTGGGTTAGCCTCACAAGAACCCCCCTGAGAAGAGCCTGGGATGGAGGGATAGTTGGAAGGATGGAGACTACTAAGCTGTGATTAAGGAAGAGCTACTGGTATTTAAGAGTTAAGCTTGGAGAGGGAGAGCGAGATAGCATGGGAATGAGAAGGAGAGAGAAAAGAGAGAATGCTAGGGGCAGAAGTCTCATCTGAGCAGGGGAGATCAGCGCCAGACTTGCGGAGGCTGAAAGACAACCTGAGAGAGATAAGGGGGATGAGGAGAGAGCATATGCTAACTGAGAGGATGAGAGATGCAATAAAAAGAGCAAACTGCTGCGAAAGAGATAGTGAAGGAGAGATAAATCGAAAGAAAGGAAGAGGGGAGAGCAGGATAGGATATGTTTGTGCATGTGACTAAGCAGCAGGATCGAAGATGAGCGGAGTAGAGGCAAGGAGAAGAGAGGACATCCACCCCTCTCTCTGCCTCCAGGTGCACAGGACAAGACTGAGGGCAGAGGACACAGAAAAGAAAAAAAAACACCCACACAGACACATACTAGTATGTAGATCTGTGTGTGTGTATGTGTGTGTCATGCAGCTGTGGGGTAGAGTGTAGTGTGTGGGGGTGGGGTGGGGGACATGCTATGTAGCAGGTGCTGGCCATTTCACGCCTGTCGGCCCCTCTTAGCCCCGTTTGT
>JAQQZY010135080.1:0-21367 GCA_030068375.1 Ostorhinchus rueppellii | reverse complement strand
CTTGCTTTTCCCAATCAAGAGTTTTGCCTAATCCTCTCCTGAACCCCCACTGACTGATCTCCCGGCTTTTGACCCCTGGACCGTCCCCCTGACCACCGCGTTGGATTTTCCTTTGTTCTTTTTGGATTTAGAAGCCCTTGTTTAAGAATAACCTTTTTGTTATAATAAAACATTTTTTTTAAGTCATTTTCTGACCTCTGTCTAATTCCTGCCTTTGGGTTTAACTGTTTTATGCACAGGCTCGACAATTTGAGATTAATCGAAGTCTTAAATCTGTGTATGTAGAGGTTTATGTAACACGTCTGTTCAAAGAGATGCATTACAGGTCAGTGTTTAAACTGAACCTTAAAGGGCAAAGGTCACATAGATTGATGTAACTGTGTTCACTGTGTGTGCTATTAGAGCTAGTGGTGAGTTATTAGTGTGATATTAGTCAATATCTGGGTCGGTGTGATCAATATATGAACTGAGTTTAACAGCGAAACCAGAACAGAAGCATGTGACACCGTTAGACTGAACACACAGATGACGTTCACGTCATAGATTGTATGAAGAGGCTCAGCTTCTGACCTGATGATGGAGGTTACATAAAAAGACAGAGTCAATAAAGTCATTGATTTCATCATTTAACACTAACAGAGCCTTAGTGAGAACATCATACTGTACTTCTATAAGGACACGATGTTTACTGTTAAACCAGCCATCTACACAAACTCCTGAGTTATATTTAACCCTTTCATGCATGAATTATGAGAACCTTAACCCTTTCACGCACAGTGGTCACTATAGTGGACAATGATTTTCTTGTGTATTCATGGGTTTTGTTGTTTTAGTTCCATATTATCCAACACAGTGGACACTTGTGCGTCCTCCCAAACACTGCAGTTCATACCATTACTGTACCTGTGCTGTTCCTGATAAACCTGATCTGCTGTGACATGTTTGAGTGTAAAGCAATAACTAGTTATTAGACTGTAATTAACAGTTTTCTTCAACAAAAAGGTTTATTTTTGTATATCATCTCCATAAAGTGGGTAATAACTAGTGTTAGAGTATGTTAGAATATGAGAAAACATGAGATTAGCTGCATTAAAAATGTTTTATTTCATAGTTTGCACACTTTCTGATATTGCATTTTAAATACATGTTTCTTTCCTTTAATCACATTAAACACACAATTGTAACTTCATAAAAAAAATAGGTTCATTAAAAAATTTCAATCACATAGTTTTGTTTTTGTTTTTTTATGTCTAAAGAGGAATAAAAACATTTAGGAAAAAAATCTTGACAAAGGTTTTCATAATTCATGCATCAAAGGATACTTCAAGATTTTTTTCCTGAGTGTTTTTATTCCTCTTTAGGCATGAAAACAAACTATGCGACTGATTTTTTTTTATTAAGTTATTTTTCATGGAGTTACAAAAATGTCCCCGCAGCAATTAATTTCAAAAGCAAAGAAACATGTATTTACTGATATACTGTGTGAAAACTATGAAATAAAAACATTTTTAAGATAATAGTGACAATATGCAACAACAACCACCCCCCCAAAAAAAAAACAACCAAAAATTGTTAAATACAGTCTAACAACAATTAACATGTTTTACACTCAAACATGTCACTGCAGATCATCTTTATCTATAACAGCAAAGTCACAGTCATGGTATGAATGTCAGTGTATTATGGGATGGTGCATAAGTGTCCACTGTGTTGGCTGATATGGAACTAAAACAACAAATCCATGAATATATAAGAGAACAGCTTTGCATTGGAGTGACCACCATGCATGAAAGGGTTAAAAAATATTAATATATGCCATTATCATAATACGTTTCAGAACATTAATTTTCTTTTATGGTTTATAGGTTGACTTTGTCCCAACTGAAAGACAGAGAAACCAGATGGTTGTGGTAGATCAACCAATCTAAAGCATATGGTGCTTTGAACCGTGCTCTTAAACCTCTTTTAAATCTGTGGGAAAACAACACATCCTCAAACTCTACAGAAATACCAACATTCTCCACACATCTATACAAACACACACCAACACTGAGACCTGAGGCTGATTTCATGTGTTCTGGGTCAACGATGGAACAATATTTATACACAGATGAGTCACTATTCTGCTGCTCAGTTCACAGAAGAAGAGAAGCAACAGAAGAAGAAACATGATGACCCCTGTATGAGCAGATCATATCAGAAAACCCACAAGGCTGAAGTGGTTTATCATCAAGAATCAGCTGCTTCAGTTGGACCATCCATCCATCCATCCATCCATCCATCCATCCATCCATCCATGCATCCATCCATCCATCCATTTTGTCTCTTTAGCTGAAACAGTTTGTAACCTGACCTGTTAATCATCTGATGTTGTGTTACATTATTATAATAGTTTTGTTGTTATTTTATTTAATACTCGAGTTACTTATTATTAAATCACTGTTACTTGTTAGCTCACCAGCTGATGACCCATGAGCTCCTGTGAAGGTGCTGTGTCTGGTGTTCCCTTCACCATGTTCTTTATCAGCTATTTCTGCAAACACCTTCTTCTTTGAAACTATGACTGGTTGGATTCATTTAAAATGTTATTTGTTGCAGCCTTGGAACAATGTCAACAAAGTTTATTCATCATTTTGAAAATTTAGATTTTTGGATCTTTAACACATTTTTTAAAATATTAAATATATGCCTATATTAAAATGATCCATATTTTGATAGTTTATAACATGGAAATTGTTAGAGATATTAATCCTTTCATGCATGAATTATGAGAGTCTTAATCTAAATTTTTTTTTTACATGAGTGTTTTTATTCCTCTTTAGGTATGAAAAAACAAAACAAAACAAAACAATATGATTGAAATTTTTCTTATGAACCTATTTTTTCAAAGAGTTGTAAAAATGTCCACTCAGGTGGACAGAATGTGTTTAGTTTATGAAATGAAGAAACATGTATTTATTGATAAACTGTGTGAAATCTATGAAATAAAAACATTTTTAATGCTGCTAATCTGACGTTTTCTCACATTTTAACACGCTCTAAAACTAGTCATTACTCACTTCATGGAGATAATGTGCAAAAAAAAACAAAAAAAAAAACCTTTTTGGTTAAAAAAAATGTTAATTACAGTCTAATAACACTAACAAGCAATTGATTTACCCTCAAACATGTTAGTGAAGGTCAGGTTTATGAAGAACAGCAGAGTTATAGTAATGGTATGAACACATGAGTGTCCACTGAGTTGGCAGATATGGAACTAAAACAATAAAACCCATGAATCTACAAGAGAACAGCCATAGAATAACTGTCCTCTGTAGTGACCAGTAGTATGAAAGCGTTAATATAGTCACTATTGAGCACCGTCAAGTTATATAGAGTTTTTACATTATTCAGCTCCTCCCTAACTTGAAAATGGCCTGGCAAACCATAAAAGATGAAAATGGACCAACTCTTCCTCCATTTAGTTTGTATTTGTTGTTAGGTTGTTAGGTTGAAAACCAGTAGCCTTCCATAGTTTGCCCAAGCTGAACAGTCAGTTGTGTCTCCTCCAGTGTCTGCAGCCAAAATGAAGCAGTGTGCTCAGTCTGCAGCAGGTGTTCATTCAGCTCCTCAGTTGGAGTCAGACCTGGAAGGAAGCCCACTGCTTCTGTCCTCCTACAGGTGGCAGGTTTGGCCGACTGACAGACTTGGACTCAACAAGTACTGATAGGAAGTCATATATGGACTTTGATTTAATTAGATGAGTTCTCCTCCAGTGAACGCACCGCTCACTTCTACTGGGAGAATGATCTCCTGCACAACCTTACAAATTTATGATGGTGAGACACAGGGACATTGGTTTGATTTTTTATTCTTGGTTTGATTTTTCAATCCACTGAGGTGAGTCTGTGACATCGCACATGGAAACAGAGACATTGTTGTTGAGTTTTGTGTTTGTCATATGAGTTTAATTATTCTGTAAACTTAGTCTCAGCAACCAAGAGGAATCTGGTCAAATATTAAAAAGATAATCAAATGTGTTGAATTCCTTTAAAGCAGCAGCTCAACAACAGAAGCAGCAGCAGGAAGAAAATCCAGGCGGAGTTAGCTTTAGGTTCTGCAGTAAAGTCAGCATAAAATCCTCTGAACATGAGTGTGTGTGTAAGGGGAACAGTCTGCCAGAGGAAATACAACAGGCTGAGTCAGTGACTTCCCTCAAATCTAGGCTTAAAATGTACTTTTTTTATGTGTTTTTCTTCGCACATTAAGCACTTTGAGTCTTTGGTTTTGATAAGAGCAGTATATGTACAGATGGGATTATTCTTATTATAACTCAGAGCACACAGGACATCACAGGTCACATGATCAGTCAGTGAGCACCTCAGTCTGACTCAGCAAAGTTCAGCAGTGACTCAGCATCATCTGAGACCAAAATAAACTCAGAAAAAGAAGAAACAGAGGACAGAGACCATGGACTGAGGTCTGCAGCATTTGGATTTTTGTGTTTTTAAGGGACTTTTGTTCATTTCATGGAGATGTAAAGAAGATTAACCACAACATGACTAAACTTAAACCTACACCTGAGCCTAAACCAGTCTTAACCCTCTGATGCACCAACGTAGGGGCTACATCCACACACAGATACACAAATGGCCAGAACACTACCCAGAATGCCCTGTGTCTGTCCACTAGCTCACCTCTGACATTCAGTTTCGCAGTCGTCTCCAATGAGCTTCAGCTTTTAGAGATGTGTAACCTCTGACCTCTGCCACTGGCTATTTTTCTGTTTTTGTTCACATTCAAACTCAGAACAACATTCCTAATATTTCACACAACCTGGACTCAAAACTAGACTCAAACCACTACACCCGAAAAGCCTGAACTCCAACTCCCATGATGCACCTCTCACCTCTTTGTCTGAGATGTACAGGTGGTCTCCCCTCAGGATGACGTAGCGGTTCCTCCACAGCTCTCTGAAGATCCCTCGGCCACAGAACTTCCTGATCCAGCCCACCTTCTCCGGCTGCTGGCCCGCCTCCCGACCTGAGTCCGGGATGCCCTGGTAGGCAGAGGTCAGAGGTCAATAACATGAGAAACACACCAACAGCAGTGTTTTATTCTGTCATTCTAATGTTTTGTTTTTTTTCATTTCTTGTTTACTGTTTTGTGGATCCTGAGAGACTCCAGACAAAAATACGGCAATAAAAAATAAAATGCGATGATTTCAAATTATGTAGATTGTATTAATAACAAAGATCATTTATATGCAAAGCGGCTGCAGCATACGTATCACTATTAACCCTTGAATTATGAGAACCTTAATCAAGATTTTTTTCCTGAGCAATTTTATTTCTCTTTAGGCATTAAAAAACTATGCAAGATTTTTTTTTTTTGATGAAGCAATGTTTCATGGAATTGCAAAAATGTTCACTAAACCGCACCATGTGTTTAACTTCTGAAGCAAAGAAACATGAATTTTCTGATATACAGTGTGAAAACTACAAAATAAAAACATTTGAATGCAGCTAATCTGATGTTTTCTCACATTTTAACATACTCTAATGCTAGTCATTACTCACTTTAAGGATATAATATGCAAAAAAGCACAATTTTTTTGTTGTTAATTACAGTCTAATACCAATAACTAACAATTGATTTACACATTGATTTAACATGTTAAAAAAAAAAAGTTTTTATTTTGTAGTTTTCACTCAGTATATCATCCCATACCGTGTGATTCATACCATTGCTATAACTTTCCTGTTCTTGATGAATCTGATCTGCAGTGACATGTTTGAGTGTAAACCAATTGCTAATTGTTATTGAACTGCAATTAACTTTTTTTTTTTTAAACAAAAAGTTGGGTTTAGTATGTAAAAATGTGAGAAAACTTCAGATTAGCAGCATTAAAATGTGTTTTATTTCATAGTTTTCACACAGTAAAATTCATGTTTCTTTGCTTCAGAAGTCTAACACATGGTGCGGTTTAGTGAACATTTTTCAGTAAATGCATGTTAGTTTGCTTCAAAAATTAAATGCATAGTGTCCAGTTGTGGACATTTTTGTAACTCCATGAAAAAAAATTTCAATCACATTGTTTTTTTTCCCACCCCTAAAGAGGAATAAAAACACTCAGAAAAAAAAAACCTTGATTAAAGGTACACATAATTCATGCATGGAAGGGTTAAAGAAGGAGTTCATCATCATTCGGTTCATGAACATCCTGAGATACCTGAACACCTGCTGATATAGTCATATTACATCTGTCACAAACATCTGGAGTCTGTTACATTTAATTTATTCCATGTAGTTCTATGAGTTTTCTCTCGGTTCTCTGCAAATTAAATGAGAAAAACAGATTCAGTTTAATAATAATTTTATGTTTTTCTGGAGTAAATAAATAAACCAGTCAATAGGAGAGGAAAAGATGATGATGATGATGATGATGAGGAGGAGGAGGAAGACGAGACTCTTTGGTCTCAGATTAAACAGTGATTGTAAGATCTGCTGACGATGAGGATGAAGAGGAGGAGTGCATGGATGAGGAAGACGAGGCTCAGAGTGTTTGATGTGATCCCTCTGCTCGGTGACAGACTGACCTACTTTTATTACATAACGACATGGAGAAGAAATGAGGGGCTGCATCGGTCTGGGTTCAGGACTCATCGATTTATCTGAAACTGAACCGGTTCACTAATGTTCAATTCATCTGGTTAATCTGAGGTGAAAATTACACTTAACAGAAAATACTCTACCAGGTTAAATTAATAATCATAACATTTTCATACTAAAGTCCTGCGTTTAAACAAGTAAATTGATCAAATGTTTAATTTAAATCCTCAACATTACAGTCATGTATATGGATGAATATTTCAGTTCTGTTTCTATTTGTATTTCATCTGTTGTCACTGCCTGATTTATTAGAAATTCTCATATTTCATCAGATCAGGTTGGTTCACTCTGAATCTGACAGTCACTACACATACACAGCAACTATGTGTTGTTTTTTTTTTTTGGTATCGTTCAATTTAGTTTGAGGGAAAACTGCTGCACCAAAAGGACACATTTCACTAGAAGTAGAACAAAATAATAATAATAACATATCTACTTTTTAATCATAGACTTTACAGTTAATAAATCAGTGCTGCAGATGAAGGATAGATATGAGTTAAAGAGGCAGAAAATGGAAATTTGCATCCAAAAAATCCCCCAATTGAATGCAAATTACATTGGGATTTTTGTTTTCTTTGCAAATCTGGACTGTGATTACATTATTTTGATCAGCTGAAAAAAAATAATCTGACATAAAAACATTTCTTTACTCAATGTGTCGACAATTGATTTTTTTTTTTTAAAAACCCAGCTTTTGTGAAACATTGCAAAGAATATGTACTCTGATCTGTTGTTCTTGTCCAAATGATATGTGTGTGTTTTAGTGGGTTAATTTAATTGCTGTACTGATAGAGCCTGATTTAATGTTACAGGTTCTCTGAATGTCTGAGGAATAGAAAAACACTGCAGAACAGATCATTAAACCTGTATCAGATTCAGTCGCAGACACATTAAAGGGATGTTACACTGATTTATGAGGAGTGAAACACTGAGAATATTAAACAAACTGTGCCTGTGGATGAATGAATACTGATGAATGACCTATATAAATGTGTATGTTCACTATTACAGGCACGTTTTCCAGGGTGGAATCAGGTCTGTTAATGAATGAGAAGCTGCTCCGACACTAAACATCAAAGTGAATATGAAAGAGGTCCATCTGGATCCGGATCTGATCAGAACCCCGGACCCAGAACAGCGCATGGACCCGGTGATGGAGATAAAGAGGAGAAGGTGTCGGTTCTTACTCGTCTGCTCTGCGCGCTTTTCTTCATCCTCAGACCAGGATCATGTACAGACCCGACGGGGAGCAGCTTCAGCCCCGGTGCAGGATCAGCCTCGGCCCCGGTGGAGGGAGGTGCAGCTCCGTCCCCGGCGGTGGTGGTTCCTCAGGCCGGCCCCGGTGCTCGGTGTCCGGTCAGACGGAGGTGCGGGAGTCGCTGTGTCCGTCTGGATCTTCTGTGTTCAGACTCCGTTGTCTGAGAGACGCAGCATCATCACCATCATCCTCCCTCTGAGTGCGTGTGCGTGTGTGTGTGTGTACGTGTGACAGATGCTCTACCGAAATGCACGTGCATGATATCACGCGAGGACGTGCTCATCCACCTTTATTCCAGTAAAAGCAGCTTGACGGCGCCATCTACTGACAAATTATTCAATTAAAATAAAGACACATTGATAAAAACTATTAACTAAAGACGGTGTTTCTATCAAAAAATAAATAAATAAATAAATAAATAAATAAATAAATAAATAAATATATGAACAAAAATGTTCTGAAAATTTTTGAATTTAGGAATAATTTTTTTTTTTCGTTTTTGAAGGCTTTAATGATAGTTTATTTTCAATGTGGACAAGTGTGATCAGTGTCCACAGGTGAGATGTCATTTTCTCACCTGTGTCATTTTCTGAGGCAAAGGCAGAACTTTTAAAATACTATATATATATATATTGTAGTCTCTCGTCTCTATTCATTATAATTATCTGTTATATATATATATATATATATATATGTGTGTGTGTGTGTGTGTGTGTGTGTGTGTGTGTGTGTGTGTGTATGTGTGTGTGTGTGTGTAGAAACAAAAGTGGGTTAAAGCAAAGGAAGCAGAATTAATTATACTATTAGTTTGTAAAAAGGGGTGGAGTCTATAAGTTCTACTTCTTCCCACTCCTTTTTGAGTGCAGAAAATGTAGTTTGATCATATTGTTTGATTCTATGTGCTCCAAATAAAAGTGCACTAACGATCTAACAAACTGCTTTCCTGTCAGCACCGTGGTTCTTCAGCTCAGTAGTTCAGCCGTTAGACTCTGATCCAGTCGTCCCAGGTTCTAGTCCAGGTTTAGGTAGATATTATCAGCCAAATCAAACACTTTATGTAAGAATTTTTTTGTACTTGTTTTTTTTATTCATACTTTTTATTAAGGACTAAGTTAATACATGTTTCAGAGAAGTTGAAGTGTAACTTTAACTGTAGTGGAGGGAAGAGAAGGTAATGTTTAAGTAGCAGTAGTTAATCCATCCATCCATCCATCCATCCATCCATCCATCCATCCATCCATCCATCCATCCATCCATCCGGTCCTTTAATACTTTGAGGGAAGTTACACATGTACATTATGATAACTTAATGGGTTTTTCCTTATTCCAGACATTTTGAGGGTTTTTTTTACCTGACATGATAGAGACCAGCCATCCTGCAAAGAAAACTCATTTCCGCCTCTTGTGTCCATGATCTTGTCCTTCCGGTCACTACCACAGCTCATGGCCACAGGTCGACAGGCAGATGGGGGCAGCGTCGGCAGAACTGCAGGTGCTGTTGTGGTAAAGAAGGAACTGAACCAAAGAGCAAAACTCTCCGTTCACAGGTCGATCTACGCTCCTACCCCCACCTACAGTCACTAATGAACTAAAACAGAATAAGCTTAAATTAAATACTCAGTATTCAGTTTCCAAAGTCACATAGAGCCTCGGCAGAGGGAGGAAAGAGCCAGTGTGTCTCCGGAGCTGCTCGGTAGGTTTATATAAAAGAGGCAGGAGGAACCCCTCAGTACCCCTGAAGAGCCGTGGTGAGTAAAGACATGGAGGATCTGGCACCAGAATACCAACCAGTCCTCCAACATTTTTAATTTTATTGGCGACAACACAGACCACATGCTGAGCTTTTGTAGGTACACATTAGGTGTGAAATTGGGGGGGTTTCTTGGGGCTGGAACAGATTAATGGCTTTTCAGTTAATTTCATTGGGAAAATTGATTTGATAGAAAGCCCTGTGATGAACTGGTGACTTGTCCAGGGTGTACCCCGCCTTCACCCTTAAGTAGCTGGGATAGGCTCCATGTGACCCCCGTGACCCTAGTGAGGAGAAAGCGGGGATAGAAGATGAATGAATGATTTGACATACGAGCACATTCAGCTACGAGCTCGACCACGGAACGAATTCAACTCATAAGTCTCATAAATTTGAGATGTTTTAGCTCAAGCTCAGGAAACAAATCAACACCTTCTTAAAATAATCGCCCAAGTCATTTTTTCAGATTTTTAAGGAAAAACAAAAAAGTGAACCATTTGTTGAATATATGATATTTACTAACAATTCTAATCCAAACAGTTATAACAGATGCCTGTCATAATCTGTCCCTCGCCATGACCCTGCTTCACCTCTGTGCACTCGTCTGCACCTGTCTGCTCCCTCAGCCACGCCCACTCCCTGACCCTGTGACCTCATCACAGTCATTACTTACACCTGTCTGCTGTTTTCTTCTGCACTGGTCCACATCCCGTCTACCTTCCTCTGTCCATCTGTCCATCTGTCTGCTCTGCCTCTTAACCTCTCTCTGACCTTTGCCCTGTCAGTTAGTTTTCCCTTCTTGAACAGTCAGTCAAAGTCTGTGCACCTGGTGAGTCACAGGTGTGGCCCATCAGGTGTGGTCTACTTAAGCTTCCCTTTCCTGTCAGTTCTTTGCCACAGTGTTCATATCCTTTGCAGGACTTTCCAGCATTTACTCTGATTCTTAGTTCCCTTGACCTGTTTGGTCTGCTACTTGCCGTTTGGACCTGTGTTCCGTCTGACCTCGTCTTCTGCCTAATCCCCAGTGTTCAAGTCTGTCTTAGCCTGGACCTCGTCTCCGTTTCTGCCCTTCCATCCCCGACTACATCCTTTGTCTGCTCTACATTGGATCTGCCGGTACTGGACCCGTGAACCATCACCGACAACAACTCTGCCTGCCCCTTTTGGATACTTGGTGTTTATATATAAACACGTAGCGACCCAGGCCCCTCGCTGTGGGGGCTGGCTCTGGGGGACATGTGTGGGCAGCTGGGGTATATGTTGCAGTGTGATGCTTTGTATGTCTCTGTTATATGTTATTGTTTTATGTTATTTGTTTATCTGTCATGTCAAATCATGTCTATGTAACATGTTTATCTTTTATGAAAAGCCTGACCAGGGACAGTCCCCAAATTAGCCACCTGGCTAGAAACCCTGTATGTATCACATGTACACACACTGTCATAGCAACGACAATGAATGTAATAATGTGCTCTGCATTGTCCCTGACAAATAAACTATATATATATATATATATATATATATATATTTCTGTTGAAATGAGGTGAATTTTCCAACTCCTTTAGAAGACTGCTTGGCTGCAATAGTCTTAAAAATACTTTTTTCAGGACTTAAATAACAAGGCTCACCACTTCCACCCTTCCATCTGTTGGAGGATTATGGCTCCCAAGAGGCGGTCATTACCATTTGTTTTAGAACATGTTCAAATGGTCATGAATTTTGATCAGGCTGAGCACAAAAGTTAGTTTAAATTAGGACAAACTTCTAGAATTCACTTCTCTGATTCCACATATGGGGGAAATTCAAGTATTGCATGAAAAGGAAAGCTGTGCAGACACAGTCACATAAGCACAGATTTGAACACTTGACTTGCAGACAGTTAAAGATGTAGTGTCATTAATATTGTAGTAAAGTCTTCCTTGTTGGCCTTGAACATCTGAACCACTGACCTACGTGTGTACTTCGTATGTTCATATTTGCTTCAAGGAGATGTGTTTAATTATTCCCAGTAGTCTATTCTTTTTATTTTACAGTCTTTTTCTCAGTTGCACTGTGGTGTATGTTAGAGCGTTTGTCCAATCCTATTTCATCCATCATTTGTTCCCGGGTAAAAGAAATGTGCCTTGAGGCCTTCAGAATCCACAGTGCGGCCTCTGGAGATTACAACAGATTTGACAATGACTCTAATGCTTTGACCAATCAGATTTCATGTTACAACTGTCCCCAGTCTCCCCCTACATACCTTTCCATGGAGGCTGGCCTTTAATGGTGTTCTACCTGACCTGGACTTAATATCAGCAGTATATCATCAATACGACGCAAACACAGCACACACATCAGTCTCATGTAGTGAAATTGAATGGCACTAAAGCAAGAAACCCAAAGAACATAACTGAGCTTTTATTTTGAACTTTCACTACAGTCACAGCTGCATATAACCTCATTAATATTTACTGAATGACAAAAGCAAAAAAATGTGACTGAAATACATTATACTCACCAAAACTATTGCTTTTTTTTTTTTTTTTTACTGATCAGATCCATTTCATTTCCTGTCAGTCATTGTGTGAAAACAGCTTTTAAATCTAAGCCAATATATTTTATCTCACACATGTGCTCCAGATGTGGGTTTCTACCGGAGCTCACTCTGACTAGTCCTTTTTATCGTCCAATCAAATAACGTGAACATGCAGACATTAGGATACGATCATGTGGCCAACATGAAATCTGATTGGTCAAAGCAACAGGTTTCAGATGTAACCACTCCCTCCCTGGCCTTGCATGTCGATTTGCGTACCTGTGGAAAAAAGTGTGAGAGTTTTAAAGCAAAAAAAAAAAGGGTAAGAAACGAATCTTTTGGACCAAGATTATATTTTAATTAATACTGACACTGTTGAAATTTGAATTAAGAAACTTATATTAGATCGAAGAGTGAGCTCGAAGCTAAAACATGATTCATTTCACTGTAACAGTTTTTTTTTTTAATTGGGATTTTTGGAGTGCACAACTGGAATCACTGACACTAATTTTACGTCATCATGCTAGTGCAGCTAGCCAAACAATGGTGGACAGGGGTTGGAGGGTTGTAAACCTCATGGAACACAGACACTTACAGCTGCTGACGACATGAAGAATATTTACAGAGAATGTTTACACCACTACCCCCACAGCTGTTTTAAGGGGTAGTACCAAGGGCAAGGACAAGGGGGTGGGCTAAGGGGTGAATTGGGATTGGTCCCTTGCCTTTGACATTAAATAATCAATTCTGTGATATAGTTAGAGACGTTGAAGGCATTTGTATTTGTAGTAGACTGATGAGAGTCCTTTGTCCTTTTGATAGATCTACCATGAACACTGCAAGGTATAGGAGCTGACAAAACGCGTTACAACCATCCCCGGTCTCCCCCATTTCTGTTGTTCAGGCCTATGAGACATTTTAACCCATAAAAAACAAGTGTTACTTTTGTGGCAGTTCCCAAATATTGTTTTCCTCTAGATTTCACCTTTATTAAATGATTAATCATCATTTGATATAATATTATTCTCTGTATTTTTTCAATGAAAACCATGTATTTTCTGACATTTAATTTACTGATCATGTGGATGTTCATAGAAGCTTAGATTGAAGTTGAGGATTATTATATCAGAACCAGAGAAAACTGAATAAAAAGTGACTTTTTCAGCAAAAATATCAATAACTGAATATGAAATCAAGTGTTTTAATCCACTGTCATTGATCCAACTTCATGGGTTTTACTGGTGAATCAATGATGTTGAAGGTGATGCTGTTTCCACGGTAACTACAGAGCCTCCGAACGTCCAAATGAGTCATATCTGATGACCATGAAAAGATGAAGAACTGTATTTTCATTCATTCATTCATTTTCTATACCCACTTTATCCTCACTAGGGTCACGGGGGAACTGTATTTTACACCAATTATTTACATGAATTGATAGGATGAATGCTTCAGAAGTTATTAAATGTATTAGAGCAATAGATGGTTTCTGTTGTTATTTGGGTTTTTAAGGGTTAAAAAAGATCAGACCAGGCTGCTTCAGATCAACTACTAGTTACCATCATGATATGGCACGAAGCCAATGTCCAGGAAAAGCTTGGTCGCACATGAGTAAAGCATTAAAAAAAAAGAAAAAAAATCATCAAAAGGTTTAAAGGAAATGTTCCTCTAATGAAGAGCTTTAGATATTCCACCGGCTCCCAGCCCTTCATTCAACTGTAAACGGCTGCTATTATGTGATTCCAAATGAGGAAAATAACAAAGGAAAATGTTTGTGGTGGCATTTCCTCCTCTGCCAGTGTTTTTTTTTTTTTTTGCCTCAAAAACACCTCCTAATCTCTCTTTCCCTGCTTCTGTGAAGGTAAGAAGAGGAGAAAACCTGTTTGTATGAGACAAGACTATGGGAAAGTTTTCTTCAAGTGCGTAATTCCTTTGCAGAAGAATGCCAGGAATCCAGGATGCACAGGCCCTACGCTATCAGAACACTCCAGTTATGTGACTTTGAGAAGTACAGGAGAAAAGAAAGGGTGAGGCTGAAGCAGGAGATGACAGGAAGGGCAATCTGCAGGGGGAGGAAGTTAAAGGTGGACTGGAGAATCTATGCAGCGACAAAAAACAACATGTTAATCACCTCCAATGAAATGTCCAATTATGGTGGAAAATATTAGAATTGTCTTCATCCTTAAACCAGTTTCATCCTTAAAGCAGTTTCCTTCTGTTGTCTTAAAACAATGACGCCATGAAGTGAAAAATCCCTGTCCCTGTTTTGTCCTTGAACATGTTTATCATGCATTTATCAGTTAATGAAAACCTGGAACTGACCTTGAAAGAAGACGTTTATCATTTACATCAAGTATTCTTGTGTTTTTCTGGACTTTTCACCTCATCAGGAAAGTGAACGATCCATAATTATAGAGTTTCCATGGTGCCCTTGACTGGTTCAATGTCTGGCTGCAGGGAAAAACATAAACAACAATTATTATTTTTCTTTCTGTTATTGTTCGACCTGTTTGCTTCTTATCAGATCCTACTATATTTAGTCCGTGCAGTCATTATGGTACCAGTATGTGATGTTCTGCAACATTTCAGCCAGTCTTATCCATGCAACAGTTACTTTAGAGGTAGAGCAGGTCCAGTAACCAAAGGGTTGGTGGTTTGAATCCAGCTCTGTCCTAGTCATGTGCCGTTGTGTCCTTGGGCAAGACTCTTCACCCACCTTGCCTCCAGTGCTGCTACTCTCACTGGTGTCTGAATGTTATGAATGTTGATGTGGATTGGTAGTCAGTAGGGATGGGAAGATGATCCGATATTTATGGATACGGCGACATGTGCAAAGCGCAGCTGACATCAGTGATGGAAGTGTTCGGTTTAAGACCACCCTCCTAGAATGGCACAGACAGACTGAGAAGGAAGAGATGATCTGCTCACAGATCGAACCCTTTCCTTCAAATCACATGAAGAACATCATCAAAGGACCCTTCTGACAGCTCCATAACAGGGATGGGAAGATGATCAGATATATATTGATAAGTCAACACACACATGTACGATCAGAGTGCACCGTTCGAGAAACTGTGAGTGAATGAAAAGTTCAGAATAGTGTGATGGATCTGTTATTGAATGTTTGTATCGATAAAATTCAATCCGTTCAATAGCATATGTTTGTACTTGTATTTAAAAGTGCTTTTCTTTATTTGGGTAGTTTTTCTTTCCTCTTGACCCTCGTTAACGTGTGCTGTGGATTCACAGATGTGTTCCCTGTTGACTAACAGTTTGAGCTCAGTGGATGAATCCTGTCTGTGTGTGACTGTGACAGACATAGAAGGAGGTGAACACATGTGGTTTGTGAACGTGTCCTTTTTCCTGGATCAGCTGGATTGAATCCTGCCGTACACACCACACAGACTTCCTCAAACAGTCACATACAGATCCAACAGCACATCCCATAATACCTTGGACAGGTGTCTGTTAATGAGACAGAACCTTTTTCTGTTTGACCTCCATTACAAATCCATGAAATTACAAATGGGTTCAACCAAAGAACAACAAGCTGAGTGTTGGAAACAGGAGAGAATGTCGGGTACGAACACAGAACAGAGACCCAAAATGCAGAGAAACGAGATGGACTTACGTTAAAGCGTAAACAGTTTATTTTAACACACAAGAATAATACAATAAATGATTCTCTTGTGGTCCAAGTGGAAATTCCAAATCTTTAGGTCGGGGCCGGGTGGTAGCGATGGTACCAGGGACTAAGCAGGCTCTAGTGAGGGACAGACAGAGTTCAGATTCACAGGCAATGGAGGAGGGAGAGGTATCAAAAGGGCTCAGACAAAAACCAGTACCGTTAAGAGTATGCAGCCCAGGGTCCAGGTACACACGAAGGGCAAGGCAGGTTCAGAGGTCCAGGTACACAGGTGATGGGTCAGCAGGGAACAGCCAATCAGGCTCAGAGGTTAGGACAGAAAAGGTTCGGAACACGGAAAGGCAGACAAGGAACAGACACTGGTAGGTTTTAGAACACCGAGGTAGATCAAAACGAACTGGCACAGAACAGAAGACAAACAGGGGTTGATATACAGAAGAGGGGAGGAAATTACCCACAGCTGGATAATAAGACAGATGGATTAATCAAGGGAGCGGGAAAACACGAGGAGCAGGAAGTAAAGACAGAGGACATGACAAAGGAGGGAAACTTAACAAAATAAAACAGGAAGAGACAAGACAAACATAAAAACAGACAAATGTCTGTTATCAGACATGACAGAGAAACCAGTTTGGAAACAAAGGCTGAACTTTTTCACTGACTGTATGTGAGACACGTGTTCTGAACTAAACCCACTGTGGACAAAGGCAGGGTCTTATTTCATAAACAGTCAAATATATTGTTTGTTTAATTCTATAAAGCCCTGTGAGGAAACCATGTTGGGATATAGGCCTATACAAATACAATTGAATTGAATTTCATTCATTCAGCCAATCTTAAAGCTGAACATATGATGAGACGCTGCTGAAAATGGAGACTGGCATCGTTGAGTTTTATGGAATAACCAACAATCCAGACCAGATCCAAGTCCTGCACCCTCTGTGCTGGTCTTTACATTAATCATATTCCTTCCATTAAAGCCAAATGCATTTATTATACATTATACAAACTGCACTCACACTCCTGGTGTGACAGGAAAAAAAGTAGGCTGTGGTTTGAACTTGTATTTAAGGTCAAATAATGTGCTTATTTCTACGTATTTTTTAAACTGTGAATTGATTGGGAAAGCAGCTGAGCCAGGTGAGAGGATGGTGGTAAGTGCCGACTCAGCACTAGCCGACCTTAAGTCCTGGCACTTCCTCCTCAGAAACTGGTCACCAACTAATTTTACAACTTAAGCACCGAGGATCCTGAAGGTTGAAGAGAAATCATTAGAAATCAATTGTGCAAAAAAAAAGAGCAAAGGGAACCTGTTTCTGTGCTGTTGAACATCCTTTCAGTTATTTAAAGTGTAAAATACATTTATAGAGTCAGCCAAAATAACGTGTACACACACCAGGAAAAGAAAACCATGTTTATTTATTCAGACATCATGAGATTAATACGAGTTCCCTTTGGCCTCTACATTTACAGAGGTGCTCTTATTATTACGCCTAAAAAAAACCTGTTTGTTTCCTTTTATGCTCTGAAAAAAATGGAAGCAGCATTTAGACTGAATTTCCTTTCTTCGGAGTTTAGTCTGGCTGCCATCATGGACTTCAGTGGGTTTAATCTGCAAAACATTCATAAACTATTTAGTATCAGCTGCTAAAGGGTGGAGACTTTGTTTTTTGGGACACCCTGTATTTATGGGTCTAAACACAGTCATGTCCCGTCAGATAGTGAACTTTAATTGATTGTCATTCCAACATTTATTTCAACATAAAGTATCTCCTTGTTTTTGATCATCCTTTATGGTCCAACTAAAGCAAAAATGAAAAATGTGGATCATTTAGCAACAGCTAATCTGTCAAACTGTGTCTAAAACGTCCAGTCAGAGATTTGGGATACTGTGACCCATAAACATAAACACAGGAAAAGGAAACCAAACCCTTACATGTGTCCGTCCATAACAAGTCCACCGGGCTGCTGAGAGGGCACATCACATCCCAGCTCTCAAATCCACCAGTAGAGCACCTCCTGATGAGTAATGAACCACAAAAGGTGTTCGAGGCGTGTAAATACCCCAAGAAGGAAATGACAACAGCTGTATTTCCACCCGATGAGGTGAAATCTGTTTCCAGAATGTGTTGCGTGAGTCAACTGTGATGTCAAGTTTTAATGTGATAACGTGGTAAAATCATTCGGAAGCTTTCACACCGTTAACAGCTGACATTAACAGGTGCTAAAGGCCTTCGTAATGTTTATCGCAGCTGCTCAGGATGTTACATGAGCTTTTCTCGCTGTTTTATGAGCGTCGATGCTTCCCTCGACCCAAAATTGCCAATGGATGGCTGGAGCGAGATCATAAAAAGCAAAACGTGGATGAAGGAGGCAGACATGCAGATGCAGACAGACCCCCCCCCCCAAAAGACAAAGGGTATGAGAGAAATAGGAGGGTTTTATGGACGGTGGTTCATGGTGACAGAGACACATTGGACGGTCCCCTACATTCGCCGAGACAAGGAGTCGGGAGTTTCAACCCCATAACTCTTACCTGACAAATGGCCCCCCCCCCCCCCACACACACACACACACACACACTGTCTTACATGGACATCGTAGTGTGAGAGGAAGAGAGGTACTGAATCAGGGATGGCAAAAAAGGAAAATAGGCTGTAAATGAGACAGGTTCAGAGAAATGGAAAAGCATCAGGCTTTTTTTTGTCTGACAGCGTTCCATTTTGTGCCGTTTCAGCACAGCGTTTTTCACCCGACAAACTGCCCTATTTACTCACTTTTTTTGCACTTTCATTCACACTTTGCACCTGTCTACTGTGCTCTCCCACACATCCAACCTTCCTTTTTCCCCCTCTTTTTTCCTCGTCTCTGTCAGCACGGCACTTTTTTTTTTTTTTTTTTTTAAGTGAGAACTACAATAACAGCAGCCGTGTGTGGGTTCCCTACAGAGGGGACGCTACCCAACATTTGGAAGTAAAAGCAAGTGTTCTTTCTTTTTTTTCTTGAGGATACTTTGTCATTCTAAAAGCTGTGTTTAAACCCTGTAATTCAGGCCTGTCAAACACGTTTAAGTTCAGCGGCCACGTTCAGCCTAATATGATATAAAGTGGGCCGGACCAGAAAAATAATAGGATAAGAATATATAAATAATACAAACTCTGATGTTTTCTCTGTTTTTTGAGCAAAAAAAAAAAAAAAATCTGTCATGAAAATGTTTACATTTACAAACTGTACTTGAACAGTTTGAACAAATATCAACATGAAAATTCTAAAAAAAAAAAAAAAAAGTGCAATTTTAACAATATTACACCTTAGTTCATCATTTATACATGGGAATCACTACTGAGAGATCACAGTGGATTTACAAATATATAAAACATTTAATAACAGGCAGAATATTGGTACAATTCCACAGACTTCTCTTAAGAAATCTCAGGTTATTCACATTTTTTTTGTAAAAGGCTACTCTGTAAATGTAAACATTTTTGTGAAATTTTCCTCTTTTTTTTTTTTTTTACCATTTTCATTATTTAAAGGTTATTATGAAAGTATTTTTACTGGTCTAACCCACTTTAGATTGAATTGATCAAAAATTATTTTAACATCCTTCATTGTTCATGTCTTCAGTGTAATTTTTGCATTTCACAAGTTCATCCCAGGGGCCAGATTGGACCCTTTGGCGGTCCGGTTTTGGCCCCTGGGCCGCATGTTTGACACCTGTGCTGTAACTGTATCATTTCTGCAAATCTAACTGTCGTTGATTCCTTCACTATATTTCAGAGTCTTGTTTATGCGTCTGTGGAAAGACAGGACGGACAGATGAAAGCGTCTGGACTGAGCCTTTAGGGGGTTGTGTGAACCTGCAGCATTTGCAGAAATTCTCCCTTTCTCTCTTTTAATCTGTCTCTACTTCACACTTTTCCTGGAAAGTCTTTAAAGTCAGAACTGCAATAATGCGTTTGTTACAAACACACCAAGAGTTGGACTCAGGGACGGTTGTTTATGTGCCAATATATTCTTACAAAAGCCAAGTTGCAAAACAGCTCCTGTTTCCTTTTCCAATAATCCACTCATACCAGTTCCCTCCATATATTTCTGCTTTTGTCGCCTTTGTTTTTCTTCCATTCGTTCTGAAAATGTGATATAAACAAGTTCTTCAACCTAAGTGACCACATGTTGTTATTGTTGTTGTTGTTGTTGTAGGTCACATAGAGGACTTGATTTACTGAAGGTGTACACGTGTAAAAACGGGTTGAAGCTGATTCACTAACAGGACAAACTAGGGCTGTGCAATTAACCGAATTTTGATCAAGATTTCAATTTTGTTGTCAAATGATCTCAAAACTCATAATCGACTTGAAACGATTTATTTTCCATTTTCTTTACACAATTTCTGAGACGTGCATGTGTAATACATTCCATTCCAAAACAGCTGTAAAGTTCATATTTGTAGCCAAAATGTTTTGCATAAAGAGTCAATAACATAATCAATAAGCGTTTTTAAGAAAGAAATGCTGAATAAATACCATGTGAAACTCAAAATTAACTGTTTGAAAAATTGTGATTTCAATATTGACCAAAATAATCGTGATACTGATTTTTTTCCGTAGCCGAGCAGCCCAAGGACGCACTGAGTATTGGGTCTCTCAGGCGGATAAAATAGCTCACACAACCCTTTTAGCATGTTTACCTGGATGAATATGTAATATGGACGTTTCTGACAGAAGACGCAAAATTACTGTGAAGAGAAAAATGCATTTATTTAGTTTTTGCAGTGTGATTTACCAAACCTGAAACTGATTGCAATGGCTGATTTTGTGTCTATATTTAGCGTCTGTAAGGCAGGTTTAACTGGAACTGCTTCACTATAAACTGGGGCAGTTGTTCTGGTGAGGAGGCGGGGCTTAAGCAAAACCAAAGGCAACACACAGAACCAAACTGTTCTGAACACGCCAACATTTTTGGAATAACCAAAGAAAAAAAATAGGATTTTAGACATACCCCCCCCCCCCCACACACACACACACACACACACACACACACACACTTTATGGGCCTGCCCCCCACACCTGGTTCCACCAGTGGGACATCACCATTAGGCCAGGACCGACTCCTGAGAGACGACTGTTTCTCACGCACACAGGGGAGACCAAGCAGGACAGGTTGAAGCGCTGCACAACACGCACACACACACACACACACACACACACACACACACACAGATCTGTCCACAGTGTTGTGACTGTTCTCCTGAACCGTCTATATAAACACTGATGTGGGTTTTTTTCTCTCATATCCACAGACTTAAAAGTTTTCATTCACCACAGACAGAAGCTGTTTATGTCACTAATAACACACTTCACCACTGACAAACAACAGATGAAGCCAGTTTCCAAGACTTTGCACCTGTTGTCATTTATGTAGGCAAACTTACTTGATCACCTGTGACATGTAAATTAATAACACGTGCATTTTTTAGCATGAGCATCCACTTTGACTCCAAGGTTCATGATGTTTGGCTTAATGACAAAGAGACCCAGATTG
>JAQQZY010135041.1:0-21419 GCA_030068375.1 Ostorhinchus rueppellii | reverse complement strand
CATGTCTTTGGATTGTGGGAGGAAACCGGAGTACCCGGAGAAAACCCACACAGACATGGGGAGAACATGCAAACTCCTTCATAGATACAGTAAGTCTTTAAAATAGAACAGAGTCGATCAATACTTTGTGGATTCAATCGTGCAGTGTCAATGGGGGTTGAAATTTCCTTACTTTTGGGAAAAGTGACAGGGCTGCAGCTGTTTATTCTGTCTTGTTGTAGATATGCTCTGGCTTGTCACTTGCTATCAAAGGGAGAAGCCTCCTTACACAGATGATCTTTGAGAACCAGTGCTGACTCATGCATTTGATGTGTAGTGACAGGGCTGCAGTTATACTATTTCTTCTGCTCCCTGAAGCTCACACGGATATCTCCAGCCTGTCACTTCACATTGAAAAAGAAGGGACCCATGGACATATGATCTTTATGAACCGGCTTTCCCCATAGGAGCAAATGCAAACAGCAGTTTAACAGAAGATCCTTTTGTTTTGTATTTGACTGTTACAACAGCATAATCTCACTGCTGTCACTTTACAAACATCTTATTTCAGTGACCCAAAAATCATCAGTAGCCTATAATAAATTTCTCACCCATCTCTGTTTCTTTGAAATGTATGACAAACAATCTGCGTTGCAAAATAAAAAAAATATGCTACAGTGACATATTAAACACTTTTCAAAAAGCAAAAGAAGAAAGGTTGAAATGTAATGTGCCTCTTATACACAATGATTTTCAAACCACAAAAGACACAATAGTTCAAACATCTTTGTTGTGGTGTACAGACAAAAATCAAAGGGATCGCTTCATGCCCTTCAGGCAATGAATACATGGGTATCACATTTTGTGAGCTGAAACTAAGAACTGTCAAACATAGACATATCATTACAGAATGATGCTTCCTGGCACTTCATGTAGTTTGATTCAGTGTCTAATTAAACAATTACATGTACAACACCAACAGGATAGAATACTTTTTTTTTTTTTAAGAAAGGGAGATTTTAGGACTTATGTAGAGGACACTTGGAATCCCTTTCTAAAAACTTGGATCTTAAGTCAGATTATTCATCTCAGTCAGGAGCTTGTCTGTAAAAATGCAGATAAACATATGCAGGTGCAAAGGTATAGCTACAGTACTGTCAGGAACAAAGACCCATATCCTTACTTCTTTCTTTTTTTTTAACTTTAAATCTGTGGTTACTAGTCTGCAAAACATCTAAAAAGTATTATTTTTCTGATGCTTTTTATCAGAAAAAAATGTCTGATAATGTTCAGTGTGCTGTTCTTGCCATGTCTTTTGAAGATCTTTTATGTTAATGGACTCAAACAACCAACTGAACCTGATTCTCACAAACTAGAAAGTGGTTAGCTACTTTATTGGCAATTACCATGCATTATAAGAGAAGAGTTTTGATTGAAACTGTAAAATTTTAACTGAAGAAGAGAAACAGTGCTGATATTAAATTGTAAATGGTGACTTGACTGCATTCATATCACGCTTTTCCACACCTTCATGGTGCCCAAAGCACATTACAAAGCCTCACATTCACCCATTCACACACACTTACACACCAGTGGGCAGCTGCCATCATGCAAGGCACTGACAAACCCTACTGGGAGCAATTTAGGGTTTGGTGTCTTACCCAAGGACACTTCAATATGTGGACAGTCGGAGCCAGGATTCAAACCACTAACTCCAACCACCAAACAGTGACCTGATGTGGTGTTAACATGTAAATGCATTAACATATCACTTTACTAATATAATAATATGTGCATGCACATGCTGGTGAATTTATTGGCATGCTAATATATGCATTAACTGAAACACATTTTTCAGAATAGCATTACTGTAAAGCAGGACGGATTACTTAAAATACAAATATGCACACAAACAACCTGAAACTATGCATAGGAAGTAAATCTAAGTCACATACATACATACATATGTGCTATTAAGCATGAAACAATGTCATACAGACATTGTTGTTGAAGATGTTGGAAAAGTGTAGACATGAGGGACACGTCAGCTTTATATAATCTGGACTGAGCTTATATATCCCACAATGCATACTGTATCTCAACAACATTTCAAAATAAAGGTCAGTGTAAGCAGTTGTTTCGTGTGGGTTTAACTGAAACTGTATGATCTTTTACTGCAATATTTGAGCATATTTTTTCAATGTTAAATTATTAATAATAATGAATTAAGATCCCTGATCTACATCAGAAGAACATCTGAAATCAGAACGTTCAACATTTCATTTAAATGAAAGAGAGCTGAATAAAAAGTAATAAATTAAATGTATTACGCATAAACAGTGTAAGTGAATGATATGGATGAACCCACCGTGGCATTGGTTTGCCAACTGCAATTAATTACTTTGAAACAAAACTTAACAAGAACAACCCCGTGGAATATTTTAAAAGATGATACTGATGCTACAACAGCAATGAGTAGCTTCTTATCTGGTCATTCATTATCCGAGGCGTGTGATTCACTGTGAAAAAACTGTCATAGGAGCTCATCCAGGCAGTGCAGCTGAAGTGTTCAGTTATATCAAAGCATGTGCTCCATAGTAGAGCTGCACAGTGTATCGTATGAGTATGGACATTGTGATGTACGTGTGTGCAAAAGTCACATCGCAGGTCCTGCAATGTAGGAGGTAAATGAACTCATTATGCCCTTATCTAATTTCAAGGGTCCCTGACACACTGTGCACAGCGATCCACCAATCACAATCATTCTTAATCAGTTTGGAGTGAGTAACTGGTAACAATATTGAAAAATGAGCAACGGACAAGAGAAAATCACCATAAATGAAGACTTGGTGCCAAAAAGAAAAGCAACGTCAATTATCTGGAATTATTTCGGCTACAAGAAGGACAATAGTGAAACACGTGTTCTATGTCAGTAGTGCCTTTCACCTGTTTCTGCAACAATAAATAACACAACTAATTAGTTTGACAATTTACATTGGCACCACACAAATATGATATACTATAGCTATTATATACTGTATTTTTTCATTTTGCAATATAAATCACAACGTTAAAAAAAATTGCAGTATCAGTTTTTTTTCAACATCGTGCAGCCCTACTCCACAGACAATAATCTGAACAACTCTGTGAATGTCAGTGATAGACAAGAAGACATCAGAGGCCCTTAAATCAGTTGGTTGACCCCTGCAAGCATTTCTTTCTTAGAAGAAATCACCATGAACTGACTGCTTTACTGGTGACAACTGGATTGCAAAGCCGGCCTACCTTTGGGATACTTTTTTTTTTCAAACACCTCATCAAACTCCATTTGTCACTCCAACACAAAAATGTCTGGCTGATAAAATGTCAAACATACACAAAGTACATGGAAGAGAGGAACAACGTGGATCTGACAGCTGTGATTCTCTATCACCTGTACATGCTGTCAGCAGAGTTTGAGAAGTATTTCCCCTCTGTAAATGATCCAGGAACTGGAAAAGAATGGAACGATAGCCTTTTCATTTTGAATCACCATCTCTGACATCAGAACAAGAAGACAAACTACTGCAGGTAGAAAATGATGGAGGACTTTCTTTACATGAGTGCATCACCTGGAATATAATGAAAAAAGGCCCTGAGCTTATTGAATGCTCTGCGCTGGCCTGACTTTGTGGTTGAGGGTCCTCACTTTCATATAACAGCACATATGCACAAATATGCTTTGGTTAGTATTCAGAGGCGCTGAATAATTTCATGTTTGGCTTGATGCCCGAAACACTCAACATTTAAGATAAACACCTCTCACTTAACATGTAAAGCATAATATTGAAGTTTTTCCTTAAAGTTGTCGGTTGGATGTTGTTCAAATTATTATTAGTAATTATGTTTATGCTTCATTACAAAAACACTACCTTAAAAATAATGCAATAACTCCATTATTTATGGGCTGATGACACTGCTGTGTTAGCATAAGTTTGTAGTCCAAGTGCCAATGAAGTGAATGTGTTGTTTTTGGCAATGCACCAGGCCACGAGGTCATCAGGGGAAGTCTACTCAACATAAATTCTTCATCTCCTTCATCCCCCTTTCTGTTTGTCTTCCCATCCGCATCAGAGCCATTTGTTTAAGGTTTCGCATCTTCTAGCCAATGAAGAAAAATCAGTTTGTATTTTTCTGCTCAACTGCAACAAGCTTCAAGTATTGCTTCATTACTCATGGCAGGTTACAACCTGGACGCGGCAATGTTTTCCAGTAAAGCAATTCGACCAGATTGAAGGCATACGTATGAAAAGCTGTGTTTCATGTCACTCTAAACTTCACTCCTATCCCTGGATGACATTTATTTTTCTTTTGATTGCTGGCCATAAATTCTAGTAGAGATCTTTACAACAACATTTTGCCTGATGGTTGATATTTTATTTAAAAAAAAAAAAAAAATCTTGGGCATGAAATTATAATGGAGAGCAGTTTCACAAGGATCTGAAAAGAGCTCTTAAAAGTGCACAGGCAGAGAGCCACTCAGCATTGAGTCTGATATCATAAACACAGCGCAAACATCACGTTTCTCATCTCTCCCACTGATGCAAAAAACATAAGTTGTTGTTGTTCCCCAAGGGCATCCCAGAACTTATTGTTTATCTTACACAAAGCTTTTAATATAAGCGAGACAAACCAACCAAACATTAAAGGTGACTCTGCATAGATTCTGGTTTCTTGTTATTCTCTACCATCAACATTTACTCTACTGTGGTTGTCTTGCTACTGTAACAGCTGCTTGTCTTTGTCCTCATATAAGATTCTTTTCAATGCAACAGAGTCCTTCATGGTTGACTGATCTGCAGAGATCCATCACTGACCATCAGCCACTCTCGTAATTCTCTCAATAACTCAATACTGTTCCATTGTCTCTCAACTCCGCCTTTCTACCAATTTTCTCTCTCTATCTTTCTCTCGTGCTCCCCAACCTTTACCACATCTCCTCAGTGCCATAGTCCTCATGAAAAATCATACCCACTATTCTGTTGTTGTTATACAGATACTGGGGACCAAGTTACATCAGCATTGCAGTCGCTCTTGCAGCCTCTCCTGCCACCTGAGTGACTCACATTCAACCATCAAATGGCTGGCAATGCCACAACACTTACAAAAAATTCCGTAAACACAATTAGCGAGAATTTTCTTTCCCCTTAAAAAACTCACATTGTGAATAAAACCGTACAAATTATTTTGCTCAGTCTGTGCTCTGAGATTGTTTGTGGAAAAAAGTATGAAAAAAAAATTGCAGATACTGTAGTACGCGGCTTTTCTGTTTTAGTAAAATATGTTTTTAATAGTCTCCAGCTCTTTCAATAACCTACAAAGGCAAGTGAGATTTCACAAGCTCAGCTAAATAATGGCATCATGATGAACATATTTAAAATGTTGCTTTAAAATGTTATTTCTTTCAGAGTTTGGCAGATGGATTATTGACTGGAGGAGTTAACAGTGTGAAAATAAGACCAACAGCTATGTATTGAAAACATTAAACTTCAATCCACCACTATGCAGATCAAAGTAGTACATCTAATTTTCAAAGGACTCTACAGCTCCAGGTTGTCCATGTCACAGTTGTAAAACCTCAGCAAAAGTGTTGGAAGATTAATGAGCAGGCATCTGCAGTGCAAATGTCACCAACTTTGACTTTTTATAAGGGAATACTGGTGCAGCTCCACCCATATAAAACGAAATCCTTCATTCACTTTCAATGCAATTCAACTGTTTATTTAACCTATAAAGACCCAAACAGCAACTGGTGTCCAAAACCATCTAGTGATCTAAGATATTTAATAACTTCTCAACCAATCAATCCTAGCAATGCATGTAAATAATTGGCATAAAATACAGTTTGTCAT
Source organism: Ostorhinchus rueppellii (assembly GCA_030068375.1). Taxonomy (NCBI): domain Eukaryota; kingdom Metazoa; phylum Chordata; class Actinopteri; order Kurtiformes; family Apogonidae; genus Ostorhinchus; species Ostorhinchus rueppellii. The sequence continues at coordinate 15,549 of JAQQZY010135041.1, read as the reverse complement.
GTTTTCATGGTCATCAGATATGACGTATTTGACGTTCAGAGGCTCAGTAGTAGGGGTGGAACCACTGTCATCTTCTACAATATTGATTCACCAGTAAAACCCATGGAGTTGGATCAATGACAGTGGATGGAGACACTTGGTTTCATGTTCAGTTAATGATGTCTTTGTTGAAACAGTCACTTTTTCTTCAGTTTTCTCTGCTTCTCATATAATATTCCTCAACTTTAATCTAAGTCTCTATGAACATCTACATGATCAGTAAATTAAATACAGAAAAATACATGGTTTCAACACAAAATACAGAGAATAATCTTTCAATAAATGATGATAAATCATTTAAGGAAGGTGAAATCTAAAGAAAAATTATTTGGGAACTGCAACAAATGTAACACTGGGTCTTTATGGGTTAACCAGGGTATGTAGTGCTGCAGTTAAACATACTAATATTAGAGGAATATTCATTTTCATTGGATATGTAAACAGCTTATTTGGAATTTTGTTATTTGCAGAATTAAGGTCTTTACGCACAGGGGCTGGTTGTTGTGTGATCATGTGTTATTTATGTCATGAAACCTTTCACAAACAACATGAATATTACATGATGTGAAATGAGTAATTTGTCCAAGCATAAATAAAGCTATCATCCAGTCATGCGTGAGAAATGAACATGTGACAAAAACAATCTGTAAATTTCTAGCCACACTGTTTGTTTGTTTGTTTTTTATGAAACTCACAAATGTATCAACAAAACCAGACTATCAGCATAATGAGGAGTTTCTGTAACAAAATGTGCATCAAATACACTTTTGCAAAATGTGTGTCTTTTTATCTGGACTCTGGATGTTGACCCAGAGGAACAGAGGATGTAGATGAAGCTCTTGGTGAGGTTGAGTCCATTACCCTTTCTGTCAAACAGCCTGGCACAAATATACATTCAAATCTTTTATTGAGTATTTCAACTGTCCCAAACTCAACATTGGTGTGAATAGTTTATTCGAAGGGAGATATTTTATATATGCTTTTTTATCCTTTATTCATCACACTCCAGATCTATAAAGGCCTTGAGGGCAAAGAACAGGAATATATTTTGTGGTCTGCATATTGTCCAGGTAAACAGGCTTTCAAATGAAAATGAAAAAAAGTAAATCTGTCTAGATGCTATAAAACAGTTAAAGATGCACTGTGTATGCTTGTACCATCACTGGCTATTCTGTTTTTATATGCACTTGGTTTATACATAAGAGTATTCTATATAGAAGATAAATATAAGTCAGAGTACACACCAGGTCAGACTCTATGTTAAGCTCATTGGTTTCATATTCCAGCCTCCAAAGTTGTGCCAACTCTACTGGTTGTGTACTGACCTAAAGGTTTTGCATTTATTGACTCAGCGTTCAGACCCAATATGTGCCCCTCACCTCTTTGGGGCTCACTTCTCCTCAAAGCTGATTTACAGAAAATAAATTGCCTGCAGTGTGCTTGTTAAATCACAGTATAGATACCACTGTGCCATTATCCACAGTGGCTGACAGATAAAGAGAGGACGCTGTAAAAAAAAAAAAGAAAAAAAAAATCATATTTTGGAGTTTTTCTTGCCCCAGTTTCCACCTTAGCACCTCATTCTGTGTGACTCCTTCAGGTGAGTGTACAAATAAACAACCATTTATTTAGAAACACATTGTGGCAAAAATGAAACTGATTTTTTTTTTCTTGTTGCTCCCGCTGATGGAATATTTTTTGGGTAATATCTGAACTGACCCATTGTGTCCCCACTACAAGGGTGAGAAAGGAATAAACTCTGTATGACAAAATGAAAACTGTCTTATGGTTCCTGTGAAGACCTGCGGGAAGTCCTGCACCGGGCAACCAACAAAAAGAGTATTAATATTAAATCACGAGTGCATGCATAAAAAACCCAATGTGAGCAAGCAGGAGGTGAAATAAAAAGGAAAAATAAAAGCAGAGTAGAAATTATATGTCTGTATGGGGCAAAATATTAGATAACTGGGGTTTCAAATGCAACACATTCAGGTTCATGGGGTCCAGTCTGATAGATGTACTCTGATGGTGTGCAATACTGACACACGGTCCCTTGGCTTTCAGATGTGTTTGATAAATAATGGGCCAAGATGAAGATAAAGTATCTTCTTCTCAAAGTCAGAAAATTCATACAACAAACAGACAAAGCAATAAAGTATATCTTTATACTGTTGCACTTACATTGCACATGACAACCTTTGTATAATTTCCTAAGCCTGAACTAGCCGACCCATCGCATCGGACATTTCATGATGAATGTAAGTAACAGTGTAATGATCTAGGAATAACCCCAACAGCAAGACCGAACACAGGATAAAAGTCAACAGAGGTTTATTGTACCACTGTACAATAGCACAGTTCAAAAGTCCAAACATAGAACAAAGTCCAAACAGAATCCTCTTCAGAATAGTACCACGGGCACTAAACCTGGAGTCCAAGGTATCCGGAATCTAACAGGGCAGACAGTGGGGGTAGTCGGGAACGGTCCAGGGTCCAGGCACCAATCGATTCAGTGCACAACAGGCAACAGGAGAAGTCAGGTCAGAAGGTGGTCCAGGTAACCAGAGAAGGCACAGAGATGAGGTTCAGACGAAGGCAGGTTGTGGCAATGGGGAGCAGGCAGCGGACTGGGTCAAACAGAGCAACGGGTTGAACGAGGAGGTAGGCAGAAATGGGTCAGGACAAAACAGGTCAGAACAGGCAGAGAAGCAAACGCAGAGTAACATTGGAAAGTCATGGAGAGCAGTGGATGATCTGGCAAGGAACAGGCAGAAGAGAACAGATAGTATAGGTCACGCCTAACGAGCCACACCTGTGACTCGCCAGGTGCAACCAGTTGACTAATCAGTCAGGACGGGAAGAGAAGATTGGCCAGTGAGAGAGAAGAGAGAGAGAGAAGGGAGAGTAACTGGATGGTAATAACTAAGGTAAACTAGGTAAGATCGTAGTAACTCTTGGGGGCTGCCATGGCTCAGGTGGTAGAGTGGGTTGTCCATTAACCAAAAGGTTGGTGCTTCGAACCCTACTCCATCCTAGTCAGTCTGTTGTGTCCTTGGGCAAGACACTTCACCTTCCTTGCCTCCAGTGCCACTCACACTGGTGTATGAATGTTCGGTAGTGGTCGGAGAGGTCGTTTGGCGTAAAGTGGCAGCCATGCTTCTGTCAGCCTGCCCCAGGCTGACCACCACCAGAGGGACATTGTGAGAGTAAATGAATAATGGATCAATAATGTAAAGCACTTTGGGTGACTTGAAAAGTGCTATATAAATTGAATCCATTATTACTATTAGATGGAAAGTAAAGAGTAGGGACATGACAAACAAAGGTGGGTAATCCCAGGTTCATCAGGTCAAAGTCCTGCCATGTATTAGTTCCACCCTGTTCACTGAACACAGGTAATTCCACTAATTATCCAATCTACCTGGATGAGGAGTTGTGCTCATCAAAATGGGCTGGTTAGATGAACAGGTTGAAACCAATACATGGCAGGACTTTGACTTGATGAACCTGTGATTATCTACCTCTGGTAAGTAACTACTTATATTTTTACATTCTATGGAGAACACAGAAGTGATGGTTCCCTCTGCACCAGGTTCACCTTGACAAGAAAGTAATCCTCTCTCTCAGGGACACAAATAGTCCCATGCGCAAAACAGAAATCAGCTCCTATGAGTCTGAAAGTCTAAGGTGAGGAAATACAGCTGGAAGACGTTAATAATGGTTGACATCAAAGGCCTCCTCGTCCTCATACAACATTTACATTATCCAGCACAAGTTGTGACTCGCATTCAAAGCTCTGAAATCAATACTGAAACAGGGACTGAAGATTGCCAGAAGTCATGTACCAGTAATTGGATTGAAAGTTCGCTTAGTGGACGTTATTCACTACTCCTGGACCTATAGCCAATGGTGACCCAACCCTGACCCACTGAAGACCTGTCACTTCATAATACCTACAGTACAGAGAAAATGTATGTTCTCCTGATGCATTTACAGTTGTAGTAGTCTGACAAACTAAATTATCTGGCTTGATCTGTAAGTCTATCTTTAATCTAGGCACATCTCTTGTCCTCTTCATGTTTCTTAATATAATAAAATGTCACAAAAATTAAAGCAATACAGAAGTATGTTTAAGTTATAATATATTGAACTCAGACTGTTTCATCCTGTCTCTATTGTTTTTGTTTTAATAATAATTTTAATAATTAAAGGGCCAAGTGTATTTTCAGCTTCTTTTTTTTTTACTTTGTCTGATATATCATTAATTGTAAAATTTGTTTTGTACTCATCTGTGTTTAGGTATTTTTAAAATTGTATGTTTATTAACTAGTGCTACCTTTTAGGGTGACGATTCAATATCTGTCCAGGGACAGTAGATGAAAAATAACCATTAGGCTAACTCTGGTGCATTTACAGCAATGTGAATTAATGTACAATGTCCCTGTTAAATAAACCAATGGGCCTAAATAAAATAAATATAATATCCCACAGACTTACACTGAACTTCTCACATATGTAACCCCCCCAAGAGTTGTTCTCATCTCATCCATTTTATTTGGACTCTCTACTAAGTCATTTGGTGGTTCATTATCAAAATGTTTATCTGTTAATCAGATCTCAGGGCTGACACTCACCTATAATAAAACACACTTTTTCCAAGACAGATAGCTCAATGAAAACAGTTTCCTAATCATCCTCAATGTTTTGCTTATTAAGTTAGTTTTTTTAGCAGTAGCTCACCCATGAATCCTTGTATGACCACATTTCCAAATATGGACACTTTTGTCTAAATAAAATCACTTCTGTGTCAAAAAGCCCAAATGTTGATGAGAAAATTGCAAAAAAGAGAGAAAAAAAGCGACAAATACCATATACAATATATTTCTTCTTGTAATATGGGTTTTTGCACTTCTAATAGACAAAAAGTCTAATTTTTTGGTTTGCTTTGAGACTGGTTTACTCACAGGAGCATGCTCAGTACAACAGGCATGACTTAACATTCATGTGGCACAAGTAGGTTAATGCTTACTAATCCACTTCACCTTGAAAGTAATAATAGTGCCTCATGAGACAATCCCAGAATGAGCATCACACGTAAAGTGATGTCTATCACTTCTCTTAGCAATCATTATAGGTAGTAAGACCCTTTGATGAAGAGGAGAAAATCAACTCTGATGTGAGGAAGGTGAAAAAGTCTGTTCAATCTATCAGCGGGTGCATTAATGATGGATTAAAGTTATGTTCCACCTGAACTTAAAATACACCTATATTCAACACAGTACAATTCTAAGCCATAATACAAATACAAATATTTTCAAACTCACGCAAATTATATTAATTAATTGAAAGAGTTACATTATTTCATGTTTTGGCTTATATGAAGATTGGATGAAACTTTGATACGATTTAACTGTAATTTTTGGAAATGTCTAAGAATCATGTAGAGAGCAGTAGACCTGTATGTGCCTGTCTCCATCGTGATTTATCAAATTGCAGTGTATGTTGTGTTATTCTTTCAGTTTTTTTCAAACCTGAAAGTAAATAAAAAAAAAAAAAAATACTGTAATGCTTTTACATCACTGACTATGAACAGCTACCTTTTGATACCTGATTCACTATGAATGCAATACTCTGCTTCTGACTGTATGTGTTATGTAATATTCCAAATATTATTTTCTGATTTGGGAATTCAAGGCAAATTCTACAGCTATAAATGTATTCATCTCTATATGAGAGATCTATATGCCCTTGTACATCTGTAATGTTGTATTATTACAGCTGCAGCTTAATATTTTATATGACAGAGCATGCAGGAGGAACACTTTACATGCCACTGGACATGTCAAATTCAGACATAAAAAACAATGAATAATGCAAAAGCGAAGCTGTCTGTCTGCTGACTGATAATGCAGAGATTGTGAAAGAGGAATTCTTTTGCTATTTTAAAGATGATCAACTCACAAAAGTGCTTGTGGCAGCTCGACCTTTGGATCCGACCATTGCTTGGAACAGTTTCACCTCTGATGATCCCAGGCATGCCTCACTGCCTGAATACTGAGCAAGCTTCAAAAGAGCATTTGATGAGTTACAAAGGAAGCCGCCAAGGGAGATATCCAGATGCCAAATATTGCTCTGAGGACAGGTGCATCTGCTTTGCCGAGGCACTGTGTAAGTAAACAAAGCTATGACAAAGAGAGTGGGAGGAGGGAGGAAACATCAGGAATGAACATGGTGGGAAGAAAAAAGGAGACAGACGAGCAGAAGGCTCAGTGTGTGATATCATGTGGCTCTGCAGAAAGAAAGAATCACCAGGGAACTCAAAAGGTATGTTCATTGAGGTGCGGCTGTTGCTAAGGTTTTAAGAGTAAGGGAAACAGGTCCCTGGCCATTTCACACAACACTGGACTTCCCTTAGCAGGTCTCGACAAGTGAGCAATGTCCAAAATGCAGAGGGTACTTCTGCATTGAAAAAGGTCAGTGTGTGAGGACTCCAACAAGGACTCTGAGATTATAGGTCCACTCTGGAGGAAGATGAGTGAAAAGGGCTAAGTGCACCAGTCGCAAACCCAAAGGTATATTCAGACTCTGAAAACTACACAGAACAATGACAGGTCTTTTGGTTCACAGTCGAAGGTGGAGTAATAAACGAGGAAGGGATGATTCAGATGCCTTCGCTGGGGTCTGCAGCTAAGGCTTCTAGCAAGCCAGACCTTGTTGCCCCTAATGATGAGAAAGGTGGCAGGTGTGTGTGCACAAATTACACATGATGAGGTTCCCATCTCTTGAAATGTCTCCGTCAGAGGGATTACACATCCTGGTAATGTAATTGAGGTAGCCACAAAGACAAGTCTGACAAAAAACAGTGTTTACTGCACAAGTCACTGTGTCAGAGGCTGCAGAGAGGTCCATTTATCTTGTGCGAGGCAGCACCTTGCCCTGATATTTAGACTCCTGCTACTTTGAATCAAGCTAATCTTGTTTCAGATCCTCCGATTGCAGACAAAGCTGGTTATTCCACTATGTTTATTCCCGTCTGCCAAACACAATGAAGGAGAAGCTTGCTGTGGAGTTGCACCCTAGACTTGCATTGATTCTCATGCCTGACCCAGTGTTAACAAAAGAAATATATATTTGCTCGCTTCTTCTTAGGATAGATCCTACTTGCCGTAGGCACATAGTGCATTGAGACCTGTCCTTTTAAAGGTAGTATGCATCTGACAGCCAAAGGTAAACACCAGTGTGACTAAGGTATTTTCAGAAGGAGAACAGGTGAATTTATGATGAGATCACGGATTGGTACGTTTGCTTTTTTGCCTCAAGGCACCTTCAATTCCAGGAGTTTATTTCTAAGTAAAACATTTTCTCTAAATAACGAATTGCTTCTTGGCACAATAAAGTACACCTTTCAACAATCTATTTTCAAATATAATGAAACAGATGACACAATATGGTACAAAGTACAAGGACTAGTCTTATATTTAGCTTCCTCTGCAATCACAAACAAAAATACCGCAAATTAAATGTCAAATCACATATTTTCTACATCTACTATGTTGTTTCACCTGATTTGACAGAATAAGTCAAACCAGTTGTTTCTTTGGAGAAGTTATCAGTGAACAGCAGCTGCTACAAAAAGAAAATTGAGTTCAGCAATGGTTGTTGGTGATATTGTATTTTGCGATTTAACAAGGCGAATGCATTCTTGTTTCCCTCCACACGATTCCCTGTAGTTATCAGGGCGAATTCGTGTAATAAATTGTGCTATCAAAGGAGTTGCCATGCTTTCATCTTTGATAAAACAGGCCCCCGGGGCTGATAGGTGATGGAGGGTTAACATGAATACAGGCAGAGGTGTGTGAGTGCAAACAGTAAGAGTGCATAATTGTGGAGAAGAGAGGAAAAGGATACTGAGGAGACGGAGCTTATGAAAGGGTCACATGGGAATTAGGATCATCATGGCACTTCCCAGCTCTACTATATGCATCTCATGTAATCACAGCATTTGGAGACAATCATATTGATTTTTACTTTGCCAAAACAGAAATCTGCAGCTGCTTTCATCAAAAGTAAAAAAACATATCCTGACTATATTCAAATATTCCCTCTGGTGCACAGTAAATTAGGAGGTTAACCCATTTTCCACCTTGGCACCAACAAATAACAAAAACTAGGCATGGCTTGAAGAAAATGTGCTTCGAGAGAATGCATCAAAGGATTTTATTTTAAATTAAAAAAACACAAATGAAAGGCAGGAACAGAAACAGAAGCTAGGATTACTATGTGTTTAGGAAGGCATCAGCAGACACAGCAGAAAAAGGTTTGGATTTATATATGCGGCCAGTTAAGGTGAGACGTTCCATGGCCTTGAAGTCTCTCTTTCGTCATCTGTCTGGGAGCATCACTCTTATGTCAGTTTAGTTTTATTGAGCAATCAGCATCAAAGTAACACAAAGGTGGAGTGATCTTTCCTCACTCTTCACTTTTAATGGTTCCTCTGAACCCGAGCTAAGGGGTGACATGATAATGTGGCACTTGTGGCTCAGGAAAGGTGCTGTAATCATTGGGAAATGACACTGAAGCAGAAAATGCTTTGTAGTTAACTTTGAAAAAGAAAGCGTAACTTTGAGTTTTTACAGTAAACTTCAGTCAACCTTTAAGGCATTTTTTTTGGACATCTCTTTATTTCACCATCACTTTATTTCACACGTATTGATTACTTGAATCTATGGGTTTTCCTCACTAACCTGGAGTTTCAACTCTGCACTAAACCTTTAATTCACTCAAAATTTTGAAAGTTGAATTAGTTTCAGCTGCTCCTAGATTTCATATATACATATGTATTATTATTAAAATGTTCCTATTCAGCTTTGTATGTATTATATATGTATTTCGAATATACAACACAAAAGTAAGTATAACTTCTTCTTTCGCACATTTGGAAAGGAGTGGGAGGAAGTATAACTTATTTAATCCCACCCCTTCCCACACAACAGTCTATCCTTTAGCTTCATATCAGCAGAATATATGAAAAAATCAAAATAGTTCACCTCACATCTTCACATACACACCTGTACCGACCTACCAGAAAAGTAAATAAATACATACATACATCCTTGAAGGCAGCACAAAATGAATACACAATAATAATATTTGACAATAAGGAATTGAATTTATATGACTATTAGTGGTGAAAGCCAGGTAATCACTGTAAAAAGTAAAACATTGAATGAACTTAAAACATTTTTCTTCAATAGGTCACACATAAAAAAAAATTAGTTGAGAGAACCAAATTAAATTACATTCAATATAATTTAATTTGGTTCACTCAGCTAATTTTTTTTATGTGTGAGGCATTGAAGAAAAAATTTTAAGTTGATTCGATGTTTTACTTTTTACAGTGTATGACTGTGTCTCCATAAAGTGACAAAATAGATTCCAAATATTGCAGATCAACCACTTCAGCAAATTAAGCTCTTAACATTATTTAACTAAACTATTACTATTATAAGATAAACTCGCAGTACTAATGGGAGGTACTCTGCATTGTTTTTTGTGACATAATAATAATAATAATGGATTAGATTTTTATTGCGCTTTTCAAGTGACCCAAAACGCTTTACATTATTGATCCATTATTCATTCACTATCACATTCTCCCTCTGGTGGTGGTAAACTACATTCGTATCCACAGCTGCCCTTGGGCAGACTGACGGAGGCTGACGGAGGCTGCAATTTTGCGCCTTTGGCCTCTCCGACCACCACCGAACATTCATACTCATTCATACACCAGTGTGCGTAACACTGGAGGCAAGGAAGTGAAGTATCTTGCCCAAGGACACAACGGCAGACCTGGAGAGAGTGGGATTCGAACCACCAACCTTTCAGATATTGGACGACCCGCTCTACCACCTGAGCCATATATTCCTTTTGTCAGCACATTATAGTGAAAAAGCCACAAATAACAATGAATATTATCTCAATATAGAGGATACAACACCATTAACATGGATGATGTTCTGGTGAATAACTTGTGCATTTATATGAATCATTAATAGATCAATAATTAAACCAAGACAATAATTCTAATAACTGACAATCTGCATCTTGCAGGTTGTGACAGAGGGGTGCAACATTTGATAGCCCTAAACACACCATCTCCTCATCTCACCATCTATAAATAAATAACTGTCATAAGTTTACTATCAGTTAAATAACAACACAATTTTTTATTTTTTTATTTTTTTTTTACTTTTTAACACAAGACAATGAACGTGTGGTCAAAGACAGACAAGCACCATACAGTTCCATTTCCTCTGAGTTCCCCTTGATCTTTCTTTACCATGAAGCACATATAATTGACAATCCCTATAAAGTGGTCCACAGTAGGGGGGCTTCTTTTAAGTCAACATTTAGTGCCAGCTTTTTTTTTTTTTTTCTCCCTCAGGAGGTACATATCCTCTTCACGTAAGCCTTAAGGAAAGCCTCCAAGACAGAGAAGAATGACCCACCTATTTCACTGTCAAAAACCTTTGATATTAGACACCCCACATTTTGCCAGAAGGGTTGGATATGTGGGCATGATCATCCTTTCCATTTTTGTAAGATTCTGTCTGTAGAAGGTTAAAAAAAAATCTGAAACAGAAGAATTTCACTCAGCTGCTTAGAGGTTTCTGGTAAATTAACCATTCCATCAGAAAAAGCAACTGCAACAATACAGGACTGTAGCCCTTGAATTATGGCTTAGCTGACATGTTAATCTGTAAGTCACACTCAGATCCGTCATTTGTTTATTCATTGCTGTTGTTACTGTAATTAGGTCCATGCCAGCTTTGTAGTACAATGAAATATTCTCTATATGCACATCATTATGTCCTGCAGGCCACCTCATATAGACCCAGTGTTGGAAAAGCACGACCATCAAAGCAGTGGCATGTCACACAATTGCATCATTTCATTCTGCTTCCATCCTTCTGGTTTCTCTCAGAAACTAAATCTAGTTCTTATATTTTTGCTACAAAATGTGAAAATGTGCCATGTTAACACAACACGCTTTGCCTCAAATCTAAATACTGCTTCTTTTTCTTTCAGCTACTCAAAATATACCATGTCTGATAATATCAAGGAGGAGTAACTGGATATTTTTATGCACTATTTATTACCAAAACACTATTATGTCTCGGAGCTCGGTTACTAAGTGATGATTTGCAATTTTAAGTCTCAATTTGCAAAAAAGTCCCTGGTACTAATTAAGAAAATGAAATCTATAGGCCTGAATCTATAGGAAACCAATATAAAAACAGAACTGTTTGAGTAGTTATGGCTGTCTTGTTTTGCTTATAGACTGAAAGTAAAGGTGAGGAATTAAACAAGTGTGTGGGCAGATGTGTTAGTTATCATGCTGATGTAGTAGAGTGGCTAAGTATTATTACGGATCTAATTCATTTGCACAGAAACACTGGGTGCCATAGAAATAAAGGTCACATCTGTCTTATATAGCCAAAAGAGCATTGCAAGAGCTTGGAGGTAAACAATCAGTCTGCCAATTCTTAAACAACAAAGCCAGAAACTACAAGACTATATCCATCCTAATTCCCTCTGCCAAGCCCCTACAGTATGTTGTTTCGTTAAACAACCTCCACCACTCAAGGGTTGGTTAAAACAGAAACTAACAACCTGATATTAATGCTTTAACAAAACTGAAAAGAAGCGGAATAATCATAAATGGTTAACAGCAAAATATGACTATATATATATATATATATATATACATCCATAAAGTGAGTCGTAAAATCACTGGAGTATGTTGTTTTTTCTTGGTTTGTTTCTCAGCAGGATCACAAAACAGATGCTGAACTCATTTTCATGGAACTTGGGGAAAGACAGGAACTGGTTAAGGGGGAACTCGGTATAATTTGTGGGAAAATAGGACAAAGTCTGGGTTTATTTTTGACCTTTTCTAACTAACTCTTACTGCAAGATATAGGGATGTTAATTGTACGACGGGGCTGTGGGGCTTTGGTGGAGGCTTGGGGGCAGGTTTCATTCGAACATTAGAGGGAACATGTTCAGCGGGGGGTCTGGTGAATCCCCCTCCAGTAAACTTTGATTGTTCAACGTCACTAATGCACTCTAGCAAATTCTATCAACCAATTTATGCCACCAGTTTAGAATATCTTTATTTATGTTTTCACTACTGCTTTCATATGTTCTGTATTGCATTCAAATATTTAGTATCCTGCACGCTAATAGCCTTAAAAATACCTAAAGCACAGCTACAAAAACGGGTAATTAATTAATTTGGTGCTAGCAAAGAGCATTTTGAAAGATACCTGACCTGCAGCCCCGTTACATAGCGGAAGCTGCTTTGACTACCAACTTTCCTCACATTTGCATATATTATATTATACAGTATTTATATGAATTTCTATGCATAAAGTAAATAAATTCCATTTGATGAAATTCAGGCTCAAATGTCTCACTCACAGTCAATAAATCATAGATGGAGCTAAAATTGAAAGCTTATCCGCTATTCTTAACCAACCTGGTAACCATGTTAGTTACAAACAACAATCCTAACATTCAAGCAGAAAAAATATTTATGCTAGTGACTGACAACTTGCGTGGTTTTGGCAGTTTTTGACACAAAATGTCCCAGTGTCAAACTCCTCCTGTTTTTCCCCTCTGGCTTCTCAAATACAGGGAGAAAGGGAAAAACACACACCCAAAAAAACAAAAAACTGGATAAACTTCTGTTGTCTTCCATGTTAAGCACAACTTTCACATCGACGAGTCTGATTTAAAACATTCAACAACAATATAATCCTGCTATTTTCCACACTTTGAGTTGTAGATCTTTCACCTTAAGTGTCAATCATACAGAACATTATATGCGCTTTTGAACTTTGACGTGCAGTACTGACACTGACGCATACGACGGCAGTTATGTGTAGTAAAGACAGTGTGATGTGCAGTGTGTCAGTGTGAAAGTATGAGGGGATGAATATGTACAGTGTTGGTAAGTTACTTTAAAAATGTAATCCGTTACAGTTACAAGTTACCTTGTTTAAAATGTAATTGTAGTGTAACTTTTTCAATTACTTTTAAAAAGTAATGTAACTAATTACTTTTGGATTACTTAAAGGTTTAAATGAGTATTGACCCATGTTCAACATTTAATTTTTGAGAACGGACAGTGTGAACCTTAACAGAGTACTGAGAGGGAATTGACCTTTGGCTAAGGCCTGCCCTAGAATGTTGATTGACCAATCACAGCACAGATAGGGTCCAAAAGTGGTCCCCCACCAGCCACTAGGGGGACCCCAAGGACAATTAAGGAGAAAAAAAAGTAATATTTTGCATGCATGAGTGATGATTTATATACGATCAAAATTATACTATTGTACAAAAACACACTTTTCTGTGGTGCTGTTGATGTCGGCCTAATGATTCTTACTGCCTATGTTTAAATGTCCACTGCACCATAATGTGTGCCTCCTGCCATGTAGTGTGTACTACGCATCCAACTCACAAGTACTTCCAATCAAAACAATATCACAAAAGAAGGGCATACCCTTCTGGGGCTGAAAAAAGAAAGAGGAGGAAAGAGGAAGAGGAGAAAAAATGCAAATAGTGACAAAAACGAAATATAGGGCCCCAAAATCCAATTTTGCTTAGAGCTCAATGGAGGCTTGGGCCGGCTCTGGTACCAGTTATAATAATAATAATAATAATAATAATAATAATAATAATAATAGCAACTATGATTATTATTTCTTTTTTCATCTTTTTATTAGGACACGTACTGTATAAGCAATTCCGATTTGTCAGTTTTCAAACAGAAACAAACAAACAAAAAAACCTAACTAACAACAAACAAACAAAAAAGGGTAAGTGCCCCCCACCCACACTGGTCCACATTCACTTAATTACGAGTCTTACAGCTGTTGTATTGCATTTTCTATAGATGTTTTATCAAAGTAAGAGAGGAAAGGTTTCCATGTAATGTAGAATTTTTCAGTTGATCCACTGAGAGAAAATTTTATCTTTTCCCGTTTCAAGAAATACATTACGTCCATTATCCAGACGTGTTCTGCTGGACGTTTAGGCGACTTCCAAAGGAGAAAACATCTATGGGTAATCAAAGAAGCAAATGCTAACACATTTAGCTTATGTGTGTTGAACGAAGCATAATTCAGGAGGACTCCAATTATTATCATTATTATTATTATTATTATTATTATTATTATTGTTATTATTATTATTATTATTATTATTAAAAGTATGTAGAAAAAGTATTGTCCTGATTTAATTGAGACAACAGATACATTCTATATTAAACATCTTCATGAAAGCATGAGGATAAAGAATAAGAAAGCAGATGGTTTTAGTTAATTCTACGTTCACAGTTTCACATTGTTCATACAGCCTACAGTTTATCCTCATCTTCTGAACAGCCAAACTGTGTATTAGGGACAACAATAGCTATTAAAGAAGACTGACTGCTGGTTTATTTGGCCTTTTGAAACAGAGTTCATTAAGTCAAAAAGCCCCCATGAGGAAGAGCTGACTGAACTTCTTTGATTCAGTAAATACCAACAGCACTGAAGTCAGGCTTCACAATCACAGGTCCCCTTTCAGATTTTGTGCTTCTGAAATATTTAAGCAGGGTGTGCTATTCAGTTGAATGCCCTAGTCACATACTGCTTCTTTTGTACTTGATATATTTTTGTGCTATTTTGTCTAGAGGGCTTCAGAAGCAACAATAGATGATTGGGAAATACATACTTTCTGAGGATGGCATCATATTTAGCAGAAAGGCTCACCAAGTTCACACCAACTGCTCAACCACAGTAATTCTTATTGAAAACTGTCAGACAGAAAGGCTTTTGTATAATGTTTGAGTCTGCAGATACTAAAGACATGACAAGCTCAATAACATTTACTACCACAACGGAGATTTTAGGTTTTAATATAAATTACAGATATATTTCGGTCAACTTTATAACTAGGGTTCCAAAATTCCAGGAATTTTCAAAGTTGGAAACTATCCATGGGAATTAATGAGAATTTATGGGAATAAATAAGATATTTACAAAATTGAAGGTTGGCCCTCAACAGGGAACTTAAATATAGTTGGGGGAAATATATTGTAGCATAATCTTGGCAACAACAACCAGATTTAATGCAAGTACAGTCCTCAATCACATGCACACAGCACTGCTTACTGCAGGGCTATTGATGCCACACCCCCGGCATGCACTGTGCACTCCACCATCACATGCACAGATGATCGCTTAAACCCTGGAGGCCACACTTTGGAGCCCAAAGCACCAGACTATTGAAGCCGCACAGTTGAGCCTGTGGATTCTGTAAAGTTTTTTTGTTTTTTTTTTCCCATAATATTATGGGGCACATATATTTGACCTATAATGGTATTCATTCATCTTCTATACCCGCTTTATCCTCACTAGGGTCACGGGGGTCGCATGGAGCCTATCCCAGGTACTTAAG
>JAQQZY010135040.1:0-21421 GCA_030068375.1 Ostorhinchus rueppellii | reverse complement strand
AGCTGGGATAGGCTCCATGCGACCCCCGTGACCCTAGTGAGGATTAAGCGGGTATAGAAGATGAATGAATGAATAATAAAAAAGGAAACATCACAAAACACTTGAAAGTCATGAAAATTAATTGAGATTTAGCAGTTTGATTATGCATCCACCTTAATTATCTAGAAATCTATCAGTACTAATATTGGCGATACTGGCCTTAAATTTACTTGCTATTGGATTGATACGAAAATATGCACACCACTATCGAGCACCAGCTTGTAACTCGGAAAACTCGTAAGTTAAGGCACTCGTCAGTCAAGGTACCACTGTACTTATAAACTACTCGAGAAACGATTCAACTTTCCTGCATTTAATGAGCAAAATGAAAAGAACTAAGCCAACATCACTACTAGTTTGTATGACGGAGTATGTCATCATATAAAGAACAGAAAACCCATAATATGTACAGCTTTAATTTATTCTAGTTCTTTACTTTATGTATTTACCCCAGGGGGAAATGCATCTGCTATCAGCATAAGCAATCAAAAGAAAGTTAAATAAAAATAAAATTGACCATTTAGAGTAATTCAGAGTAGAAAATAGTAGCAAGCAACAACAATAAACAAAGTAATAGTAAATCAGATAAAAGCAATCATGATGCATTTTGATAATATATTAAATGTTTAGGTCATTGATCCACATATTCCCGCATTCATCAAGTTGTAACAGTCTTTTATTGATTTCAAACACAACAACAGTATTTTTCAGAAGTTGTTATATGGTTTCTGGATGAGTTTTTGCTCCCAGAATGCCTTGCTTCTTCATCTGCATGTCATGTACTGCTGCATGTGTTCGTAATTTCTGTTTTAATTGAAAAGCCTCTAGAAATAACAGACATTACATCTGGTTCATGAAATAACAAAAAACAAAAATTGATCAGTTTATTGTCCAGCAGTGAAAGCCTATTTACACATAAGATTCACTTCCTGTTTTACTGGATTCAGCACCATAATAGCATCTCCTGAAGTGGCCTTCCTAGGTAAAAAAAAACAAACAAATCAAAAACATATTTGTGTTTCTCATTAAAGGATCAGAGCACCTGCAGTGGAGAAAATGAATCTGAACCATGGCAAATAAAGAAGCTCAGTATTTGAACCAGGTCAGTGGATGATTTGATTCAGAGATTCCTGCTTAGATCACATTCCCTCCCCAACAGAAGAAAAGAGATGTCTAGATGGCTGATCAGACTGGCTGTGAGAAGTAGCTGTGGTTTCATCTGTCAGTGCACCCCTCTGGCTTAGACCCCCCCCCCAAATGTCTGTGCAAGGGTGAATGATCCTGCTTTGATGGAGGCTATTTCGTACTTGGTCAAGGGCAGGCAGGAAGATGAGAGGATCACTGAAGGTGTCAGCAGAATCAAAAGTAGTAGGAGGAAATTATGCAAAAGAAACACAACTCTGAAGTATTTGGAACTGTTATGGTTTGTGGTTTTGCAAATCCAAAAACTTGAAACTATTATCTAGATGCACAACATATTTCTAATATAAGATAAGATAAGATAAGATAAGATAAGATAAGATAAGATATATACGTTATTGATCCCCAAGGGGGAAATTCAAATGTACAGCAGCACAAGACAATAAATATCAAATACAATAGAAAAGTGTTGCTGAAGCTGTCGCCCTTGTGACCCTGCTATAACTGGAAGACGATGAGTACAAGTACAACAGAAAAATAATGAGATGATAGAAAATATAAAAACTTGTTCAAGTCACTAAATGACATAAATAGTATCAGGTTAGACTAACGTTTACCTTCAGAAGTGATTCAATTCTTCATGACATGGATTCAGCATGGTGGTGTAAATTTTTTCCTTAGAGGTTTTGGTTCATCTACAGTATTGCACCACATCCTAAATGTTCTCAGTTTGAGTGAGATCTGAACTTATGACTCATTGTTATGGTGTGTTATCCTGCTGGAAATAACCACCAGAAGATGAATATCCTTTGATCATGAGGGGATAGACATGATCAGCAACACTCCTCTAGTAGGCTGTGGTGTTTAAGTGATGCTCAGTTACTATTATGGGACCTAAAGTGTTCCATCCCATCATTAAACCAACCCCAGCACCTTGAACTATTAATACCAACAAGGATGGATCCAATTTCTGACCCTACCAACCAAATGTCACAGCAGAAAACAAGAGTCATCAGTCTCAGTCAGGCAATGTTTTTCCAATGACTGATGGTCCAATTTTTGTGACCCCTTGGGAATGTAGCTTCAGTTTCCAGTTCCAATATAGTCTTCTGCTGTTGTAGACCATCTGCTTGAAGGTTTGAATCTGGTGTGCATTCAAAGATGCTCTTCTGCATACTTCAGTTGTAACTAGTGGCTTTTTGAGTCAGTGTTTCCCTTCTATCTGCTTGGACCACTCTGACCATTCCCCTTATTTCCACCCAGAGAACTGTTACGTTCTTTGTAAACCCTAGAGGTGGATGTATATGAAATTCCCAGTAGACTAGAGATACTCAGAGCAGCCATGCTCAAATTCACTTGAATCACCTTTCTTTCACATTCTGATGCTTGGTTTGGTGTTCAGCAGATCGTCTCTACATGCACATACAGTGATTCACTGCCATGTGTAGTCTATCAGATATTTGCTTTAATGTGCAGCTGAGCTGCCGTACGTAATAAAGTGGTCAGTAATGGTATATTATTATTTTATTGCTGATCTGACTGTAATGCAGCACTTTGTTGCAAGTGTTGTGGATTTGTTCTGTGATTGTCACTGAATCATAGGCCATTTGTAAAACCTGTTTATTTGTTGAGTTTTTTTGCTTGAAAGTACATACTCAAGCATCATTTTCTGCTCTTTGTGTGAGTTGCTTTGTCAAAGAATTTTTAAGCACCACATTACAAAAATATCATCACAGTGATTCATTAAGGTCATCCGGTGCTTTGTGTGATTCTGCATTATCACCACTCCCTTTGTTTGTCTAATGATTTACTGGAAAGGTATTATGCAGGATTGAACTGAACAGCTTTGGTCGCAGTTTATAAACACACACATACTCACACATGTGCATACTTATCTCTGACAGAGGGGCGTTGTCTCAGCGGCAGACACACATCGATCCATCTCAGACGAAAGCCAGCCAGTCCAGTGGCTAATCACACAGATGGATCTCCTGTCTGACAGCCGTCATATGCAGTGAGACCGCTACTGGATCACTTCCTGTCACTGGTAACACACTTCTACCACACACACACACACACACACACACACACACACACACACACACAAATTTTTGTTCTCTCTAGTGTGGTCCAGTTCCTAACCTTGCACTTTAACCTCAAACCTCTTCCCTGCATCTTCCTTTAATCCAATGGTTCTTAACTGGTCTGGCTTCAGGACCCACTATCACCCCACAATGTCAAGCTGCAACCCAAACTGATAAAACTTAAACTTCTCTAATTTATTTGAGGAAAAGATGGTTTGTTTTGAACCTGAGATAATACAGGATAACACAGTATGCTAATGCAGACACCCAGTTTAATGACGAACCAAAATGATCAGCAAGTGGTGAAGCTAAAAAGGGAAATATTGTATTACTGTAAATACGTTAGGTCATTTTAACCAAAAACTAAAATGTGCGCTCAGTTAAAACTTAAAAGTGCATTCAGTCACTCATTCAAGTATTAAAAACACTGAGGTTTTTGTCGTCAATGTAGATAAAACCAAATCTAACGTAGGGCAGTGTCATACCTGAGTTTTGCCATTATTTGAATAGAAACGTTTGGGTCTTCTTTTATGCTGTGAAATATCTCGTGGTAATTATCATTACAACACATCACCAACACCGACTGTTGGGGAGTGTACTCACGAAAGGACAGCGCTCAGTTCCATAAAAAAAAAAGCACAGACGTGTTGCTTACCATTATTTTTTTGTCCAGACAAAGGCCGACGACCCACTGAAAATGAGCTTGTGGCCACTTTTGGGTCACAATCCACCAGTTGAGAATCACTTCTCTAATCCTAATCACTGAAATACTTTAGAGGGGTGTTAAGTTGTCTAATGGGGGTTTTATTTACAGGCTCTGAATCTTAAAGCCTCAGCACTTGGCAAAATAACCGTTGAGTCACTGCTATTGATCAACAACACCATTAAAGCCACTGCAAATATTTTACAGTCGTCCTGTGCTGAGGGACACTAAAAATTGAACCTGTTCGGATTAGGGTTGCTTCATTACCTCACCCTTCCAACTCCCCTTCATCTTTCATGTAGTTTTGTCTTCCTCTCCATCTTCCTCCCTCCTCTTCTCACTTTGTCATATTTTTTTTCCCCCCTTTTGTAACCACCACTTGTGTGTCAAAGCCTGGTCCTGAAGGGGAAAATAGTTGAAATGCTCTCATTAAAGTGGTGTTCAGAGATCCAGACACTCAGCTGGAGGCGCAGTCCACTAGAATTCACGTCACTTAACCTTGTCCGGTTCACCACAGAAGAATTTAAATATTCATCATACCCTTTAAAAATCTTTCCTGTTGCTTCAGGGGGTACATTTTTCATATGTGCAAAACCTCTTTTGCTGTTAAAAAAAACTAGCATCCTGTCAGGATTTTGTAAGTAACAGCAGTGGAAAGGTATCATCAGAAAGGTACAGACACAGACATTGATTCCCTTTTAGACTGTAAATGTTAGAAGCGACGAGTCATGCAATGTAAAAGGGTTGTAGCGGGCAATTTACTGCAAATTGTACCATTACTTATTGCCGAAAAGAAAGCACTTTATGGAGGGGCTGCAGGGAACAGAATGTGTGGTAGGGGAGAGAGGATGTTTTCTTCTCATGTTAGTTTACAGAGGTCCGAGTGAATCACATGCGAAAGCAGCATAAGTCACAAGTCTTTACCTTTTAGTCTCTAGCAAGTCCAACATTTTCTGTGGTAGATAGCCAAGTTGGGTCCCTACTAAAAGCCAAGCATTACACATACATGACAAATGAGTTAAATAAGCCTCTCAAATGAACAATAATGGAGTGGAGTCTGAAACCGAACATATAGATCTCTAGTTCTAAACCAAAGGGAAAAGATCTCAACTCCGGAATGAAGTGACTAAGAATGACTCATATGTATCTTACCCAGCTCATGGTGGCTGGTAACTTATATTAACCTTTTCTCTCTGAAGTCTTCTCTCAATATTATTTTTTCCAGGAGTCATTCAGATCTTATTTGTTTCATGTGGGCCCTCCAGGAAGCACTCTGCTACTTTGAGTTTTTCCTCTATTAATCACATCTAAGGTCGAATAAAAGCTTTGGCATTTACCTTGTCAGGCTTTTATTGACCAGTCTATATGAACGTCTCAGACCCAGCCAGCCATTTATTTCCTGACAGAAAGCTCTACTATAATTGTGGTTAATATTTCCACTAACAAGCCCGTAAAATGACTTTAAACAAAGGTTGATGAGGTGTACTGTGATACTGAGTTAGTATCCCAGCAGTACAGGATACTAACCACCCTTTTTGTCCAAATATTGTCACTTTCTGCACCAATAAGCCAACATGACGATGGACAAATAGCAGTTTGGAAACTAACGAGTGATACTACGCTTCTAATTATTTACAGACTATAGTATAAACTGATTCAAACTGAAAACGGAAGTCATTGTTTCTGTTTCTTCACCAAATTAATATTAAATCAAACCTGAAAAGAACGAAAAAGTAGGCATTTAATTATAGCATTTAACTATTTTTTACTTCAGTACTGTACATAAGCGCTGACTTAAAGGGGTCATATTTTGCTAAACCCACTCTTATTAGTCTTTGGTACATTTATTTGTGTATTTGGGTACCCTAAGTTAATCAATTTTGAATTTGAACCTTCCAGGTGTTGCAAAACTATCTTTATATTCATTCCAGCAAAACTTGAGTGGATTTCTACGACCCGTTTCAATACCTTCTTAATTTGTTACATTTTAAAACTAGTTTTTACATAAATAAGGTCAAGACTTTCAATGAACATTTCTCCAAGTACACCATAATTTTTTGTCAGCAGCAGTGGTTGTAATCTATTTTGAAATGAAAATAGGTCAAAACTTTGAGCCAATTGCCTAAAATGTTCAGTTGTAGGTTATATTAACAAACTGAAGTTTCTGAATGGGACAAAGCGCATAGTAAACAACCTGGAAGGGGGTGGGGTCATGTATATTTAAAGGACCAGCGCTCAAAATGACCTTCCATTACTCAAAAATAGGATTGAAGATGGGTCTGTAGAGTTTAATTAATGAAAAATTCAGACCCAAGCACAGCATGTACAGTTTATGTAAGGAAACAGGGTATAAAATGCATAATTCCATTTTAAAAAATCACTCTTTTTTTTTCTATTACTTTCTGTAACATTGTACTTCTACACCACCACATCTCAGACGGAAATTTCTTTACTTTTTACCGGATTTGTTTGACAGTTTTGAATGTCATCCAGTGAAAACCTTGTATTTCTAAATGTATTTCTGTTAATGTTTCTTTAACACGGTATTTGAATAAACTGAGTTTGGTGAATTTTGGATCTAAGTCATGTTGAGTCTTTCATCCCCGCTAAATAATTAAGTCTCAAGTCTAAACATTAATATGACTTATGATATGTTCTGTGTCAGAGAAAGGCAGGATTATCACAACAATGCTAATCAACATAAATTTGCTGAAGATCAAATTCACGCAAAAATTTCCAGCCTCAGAGTAATCATATAATATCCACAAATCCTATGCTCTAAACATTTTTTTTTCTTTTTCTTTTTTTTTTTTTGCAGTTCTTCATTTTTGGCCTCTGGATCTTGTTGCTTCACATACTGTAGCTTATTTTGGAGCGCACATTTTCACTTACACAGTACTTTCCCAGGTCTTAAGGTCACTAATGGGAAGAACACAGAGGCAGATAACCTTCCCAGAAGAACAGGAGGCTCTCCAAAAAGTCAAGCAGGGGCTTTAATAAAGTCTTTGTTTCACTGAAGTATCAGAAGACTTAATGCCATCCTTCATATCAGCAGGAACCTACTTGAAAAACATGAAATCTGCAGTCTGACTTTAAAGAGCCATATTGTTTTTCACCTTTCAGACCATGATGTCAGCACAGGATGTTTGTCTGAATTCAGCTGTGCTTCTATTCACCTTTCCTCCTGCTATATTTACTTCATCCACTGTGGTGTCCTAGGTGTCCTTTTGCTGGATATTGCAATTTTGAAGTGTTTTACTGAAATTGTTACAATTCACCACAGAAAACATCTACTTCATCCTCCTCCTCTCTGCTTTTGTTGCTGCTGTCAAGCAATAGTTGGTGGGTGCGGTTTTGTAATATTTCACAAACAGTTCTCTGTGAGAAAAAACCTACACTTTTTGTTTGTGACAAGTTGTACAATTGTTACAATGCCCACACTTTCATCTTCTTAGGTGTCATTGTTAGCTGTTCTTGGTTGATTGCATCAGTTGTTATGATTATTATTGAATGGGTGCCATCTGTACGCTCCTGCATGTGATTGCAGTTGTCATTAAACATTACGTAAAAGTCAAACTGTAACTTCAGTCTCTTATCCAAAGCACTTCAGCGCCTTTTCCTGGTTTCCATCACCATGGAAACACTTTCATATGGTTGCCTTTGTGGCTAAGCAATCATTCATATATGCTGTTAAAAAAAAATACATACATATAAATAAGCATACGAGCATGTTCTCAGTGCCTGGCTCAGACTGTAGTCCTCCCGACCCCCATCTTTCTTTGTTTCATTCACACACACATTTATACTACACACAAAACCTCTGATCTTCTAGCGTTTGCCCCTGCAGCACAAAGCATGGTTAAAGCTTTTTTTGTATACTTCTCAAACCATTACTGATGTGTTTGCCTAAGGTTAACAGTTTGCAGAAATTGCAATCTATTTTGTTTTGTATCTGTGCATCTGTGTATACCTATATTTGTGTGTTTTGAACCAGGCCGTGTCTAACGAACTGACAGTCTGGCTGACAGAACTATAAAAACTAGATTGTGTATTTATTTCAGGGTTTAGGTCTAAGCCAAAGTCCTCTAAAACTATCCCACTGCCCTCTGTTGCTCCCTCCATCTCATCACTTCTTCATCCCTCTCACTCTTTCCCTCTCGCATAAACAGAAAAATTGACTCAAAGACATGCTTTCTCCAGTGTCTCACCTCTGTGAAGCGGAGGCTTAGTGGGTCTGACAGGTGGAATCATTTATTTACCGAGGGCATACTGAGCAGCATGGCCTTTGCCCAGACCTCATGCTGGCTGGAGATAGCAGCTTCACCCCGAGGGCCCCAGTGCAGCTCAGGGCAGCCAGACCACGGGTTATCACGCTATCTACACACATCAGAGTGGCTAAAGTGCCTGCTGTGATTTTTGCAGGATAGTGAAGTTTGAGTGTGTGTTGAAGAAAAAAAGTGTGTCTGCAAAGCTCCATTAATATTTATCTGCTTCCCTTGACATCTGCTGGTCAGTAGAAATTTTGCTATCATGGAGATCAGAAAGTTATCCCCAAATATATTAGGATAGTATCAATGCAACTGGAAATAGTTGAAAGTGTGCTAACAGTTATTCAAACATTTCCCATGTAATTCAAGGTGATATGAAATACTAAAACTTGCTTTTTGAGCTATAAATCAGGAATTATAATTTTTTTTCGAAACACATCAGTGGTGATAACAATAAGACAAATAAAGATCTGTATTTTTAGAATAGAATAGAATAGAATAGAACAGAATAGAACAGAATAGAATAGAGTGGTCCCTCGTTTATCGCGGAGATTATATTCTAAAAATAGCCTGCAATAGGTGAAATCCACGAAGTAGTCAGCTTTATTTTTTACAATTATTACCTCCACCAAGGAGGTTATGTTTTTGCCAGCATTTGTCTGTCTGTCTGTCTGTTTGTTTTTGTTTGCATTCTCCCTTAGCCAATCAGGATGCAGAACACAATGTGTTCATACACTGTAAAAAAAAACATGCAAAATTGCACTAAAAACATCCGTGAAACAGTAAGATCATCAAAGGTGAACCGCGATATAGGGAGGGACTACAGTACAATACAGTACAATAGCCTTTATTGTCATTGTGTGTACAATAAAAATGTTTTATCATTCCTAGCCCTCAGTCTAGCAGTCTAGATGATCACAGAGATTCTGCAAAACAGTCATTTTATGAAAACTGAAACTGATATTGGGCTTGTTCGGGGGAAAAAAACGCATTTGTAGATCTTTTTTACCATTGCTTCCATCAGCTAGTCTGGATCTGAACTAACATGTTAAAATGCGAAAGTCACACAAAAATGCAAGCAGATCTGCTTTTACTGTCAGGTTGGTTGAAAGAGTACTTTGGCTTCCCGTGGGAAAGGACTCAATGACATTTTAAGGGATGAAAATATTCAAAATATGACATACACTGCATACAACAGAGCTACTGAATATTTTATTGGGCTTTCTCTGGATGGTAAAGCAGAAGAAAAATGTGAACCAACCACCTCATATGGTTGTATGTAGGTATTTTGTAGTTTCCATCCTGATGTCCTGAACTACTACTGTCTCCGCAGCCCCTACTCCTCTTCTGCCTCCTGCCTACATTTTAGAGTTCTGCAGTGGGAGAAGTTACGCCCAGAATGTGGGTGGAGTTAGCTTGTGATTCCATGGGCATTCATGAGTTGTGTTTTTTCAATATTTTGTGTGATCGTAACTGTCACAATTGATGCAACCGAGCAGCCAGCTGGCACATCTGGCATTCATTGTCTCATATCACCTCCACCTGCTACTAATGACAGTTAACAACGAACGTGTCTCTGTTTTGTTTTAGCAGGATCTGGTGCTAAACAAAATTGGGGGTTGGGGGTAGAAGAATATCAACACAGCAGCAGCCAGTTGTTCATTCATCTTCAGAACCAAACTCTGTGTTTGAGTACATGTCATAAGCACCTATGGCTTTATTGTTTTTTATTGTGACAAAACACCTGACGCTTAATGTTTTGGTTCAGTGCTGATGTAATTTGCAGTGTCAGAAAAGCTGCAGTAAAGATAAGGTTAGGGGCTCTATTCTAACTTTTTTTGTCATCAGTTATTTATGTTTGCAATCGCTGCACAGCTTGAAATCTGTGTGTGATTATTTGTTAGACAGTGTTATGGTGATAAACAAAATAAAGGTTTTTATCATCACAGCAAATAAAATAGCATAGAATCTGCTACTGGTTACATAATTTTTTATATTTTGTGATTTAATGACTATTTCATACTCACCCAGCTGTCTTAACACAGAGGCAGAAATATACATAATGAGAACACCCTTTAAAGTGATTTCAGCTGTTTTAAAACTGAGCTATAAAAGGCCTATAATGTAATGTGATTTTTCAGTTCCATTAACAGTCACTGTACGTCTGGCCAAAAACAAACAAAAACTGCCCACAGCACAAAAAAGTTTCTGACACATTACCAATGAAAGTAGGATTGTAAAATCTGGAATCAATTAATCAGAGCACAACCTAGGTCACCTTCTCAACAAAAGTCTCAACAAAAGGACTAACTGAAGGGCAAGGATCTCAGCAACAAAATGAAGCCAAAGTGGAGGAATCTTAAAGTTGTAATACCACTGACAATCACTGGGATTGATTCCTGTTTGCGTCCAAATACAGATTCACTTTGAACTAAAATACTAAGTCAATACTTTTTCCAGGACTTTTCAGGCTTAATTTTGACACTTAACCAAACATATTCTGTCCCAACAACCAGCTCAACTGCAGCTGTGGGTTGTAAGTTATGTTAACACTGGCGATGACTTTGTTGTGCAGTGGTTGATGACATTTATTTCAGTAAGTTCGTTAGCTAGTGTTCGTTAGCATTAGGTCACCTCTGACCCCTCAGGCCTCTAGTTCTGCCCCTTTAGTCCAAATATGCTCACTTCTGTTTCCAAAAAGACAACATGATGATGGCTGAATCCACTACTGCTTCAGGTCAGAAATCAATAGCTCCATCCACTAACTATATACAATTTATGAGAAAAAACAAAGAAGAAACTGCACAATGGAAAATGTACATCCCTGAAATCAAATTTTGAGAATACAATGTTTTTTCCCCGAATGCTACTGCCGCTGGATCCACTGCTACCAGATATTCTTTGTGTGAATGGAATAACTAGGACAGGCTTGGTTGGATTTCTCATCCCTTGATAACCAACATAGGGGACCCCTAGTGGAAGAACCTTATTGATTTCAGCTTCTCTATCAGTATTATAAGTCATCCAAATGGGGGCGCTTTAGTTGAAAATCAGTTTTTAGACATAAATCAAGCTGATTGTGAAATTGGGTTCATATGGTTGGTCTTACAAATGTCTATTTTCTTGCTACCATCCAAAGGTCATATGGTGTCATTTTCATTTACTAGATGGAGTTTTGAAGGGAAAAAAATTGCTGTCTGACCATTAATCTGCCGCTACCAGGTTGATGTAGGTCAAACTGATTGTCTAACAGTTATCATGGATAGAATTTCTTTATAGCAGAGGATTGGGGGTATCTCAGGGATATACCCTTGCTGTTGGCCCCAGACACCATAAGCCTTGTTCAATGTGTATTGTCCAGCATCAAGGCCTTATTCTTGTTATATGTGTGTACAGCTACACTGCTTAACCTATATATACACAGGAGTGAAGGAAATACACAAAAATATAAATGCTGATATTATTATAGGGCATTGGGTGGATAATCCTTATTTTTTATTCATTTACCTCCTCCATCTCCCGGCGTCTCAGTTAATTTTAATACTTTCAGTACATTTAGGAAATCATCTTTTGATCGAGTTGTCCTCACCGAGGAAGCCGTTGTACTATCTGTGCCAACTAGTGTTCCACATGACCTGTTTTTATGTGTACTGTCATACAGTGTTGTATAAATATGCAGGTGATCAAAATTCATAACTTCTATTTGTATTTATACCTGTATAGTACATCAGACCTTGGCTTTAGAGGTACTGCACTCTAGTATTTTGTGTGTGTGTCTGTTTATGTGTGGTGGTTCCCAGTGCCCCTTAGTAGCAGGAGTGTTATTTACCGGAAGGAGTGCTGAAGCTGCATGTCCTCAGCTGCTGCTGCCATCAGCAGTGGTGTGTGTGTGTGTGTGTGTGTGTGTGTGTGTGTGTGTGTGTGTGTGTGTGTGTGTGTGTGTGTGTGTGTGTGTGAAAAGTGTCTGTACGTGTTTGTAAAAGTGTCCATGTATTTGTGGTGGACAGAATCAAAGACAAGGTAATTACCACTGGACCCTTCATCTGGTGTTGTCTCAGCTCTCAGGTTCAACAGAGCAACTAACAGGAGATCTGTCAGCTCACAGCCAAGACACCAAGCAGATGAGGGTGTTTTTGTGAATAGCTTAAAATTAAGACCACGACTGGGTATTTTACTCTCAAAGACAGACAGTAGAGGACATTTGTACATGAGCCATCACTGGATTAAAAACCTGTGCGTGCAGTGGCCTGCATCATCTCTGCACCGTGTGCGTTCTCCCTCGGCATTGCTGTTGCCTGCAGTTGTGTGTGTTATCTAGACAGGTGCAGTTGTCTGTGCCCTGCAATATAATAGGATGTGTTCAGCCTGTTCCAAGCTGTACCCATCTGCCAGCACTGAGATGGTGTTTTTGATAACTCCTTGCCCCCTGATAGAGTTCTACCGCAGAGTGCAGGAATACAGCCATTGGGCAGAAGCAGCACACATGTGTTTGGATAAGTTGTAATCCTCTGTCTTCATCAGCTCCTTCCAGATGTTTTCCTAGGTAAAGAACTTACAGTAATGTGACTAATGTGAGTATGTTTGTATTAATGAGCTTGACTTGGGAGGTTCTGCTAAATTGTACTGAGGAGTTTTTGTGAGTGCACATGTGTGTTGGTTCTAATTGATGTCCATAATGTAACAGTCCCTCTGGTGAGCATATGGCCTTTTAATATTGCAGAGCTGCACTGCTATTCATCATGTGATGAGAACAGGATGCTAAAGCATCAGGAGGCGGCACGCAGGTCAATGAAGATTTGTAGTTCATGTTGTACGCATGTGTACAATTATTTGTTGTACATATCGGACTGCAGGTTTCTGTCAGATATGCACAAGTAGGAGGCTTATCACAGGTTTCCAGGGTCATTTTCAGGATACAACATTTAAACGAAACATGAAAAGATCTGGTTATGTGTATCCTGGTTACTGTTTGGTGCTTGTGATGTGAACACCAGTTATTTAATACAACAGTCCTGTAAGATAACATAAGATCAATCTTTATTGTCAATCTTTAGTGGGTCATCCACAGTCAAATTAATTAAAAGTTTGTGTTTACTCTTACGCATTGTACTGTATTTACTTATTTTGCACATTACTATTTTTGCACATTTTGCAGATTTTATTCTGTATATATTTGGTTCTATTTTTACTATTGCATATGCTTTTATTATTGCATGCTTTTCTTTTGCACTGTGTGGGGCAGTGATCCAATTTTGTTGAAATATGTACATAGTATGATGTGTAATAATAATGATAAGGGTTGATGGTTCAAATCCTGCTCTGTCCTGTCCGTCAGTCTGTTGTGTCCTTGGGCACCCTCCTTGCCTCCAGTGCCACTCACACTGGTGTATGAATATGTATGAATGTTCAGTGGTGGTCGGAGCAGCTGTAGGCACGAATTGCCAGCCACGCTTCCGTCAGTCTGCCCCAGGGCAGCTGTGGCTACAAACACAGTTTACCAACACCAGAGGGAGAATGTGAGAGCAAATGAATAATGGATCAATAATGTAAAGAGCTTTGGGTGTCTAGAAAAGCGCTATGAAAATGTAATCCATTATCATTATTATTACACATCATACTATGTACATATTTCAACAAAATTGGAGCACTTCCCCACACAGTGCAAAAGAAAAAGCATGCAATAATAAAAGCATATGCAATAGTAAAAATAGAACCAAAAATATATACAAAATCTACAAAATGTGCAAAAATAGTAATGTGCAAAATAAGTAAATACAGTACAATGCGTAAGAGTAAACATGAACTTTTAATTAATTTTACCGTGGCAACTGAAAATGAGGCCCCTTTAGCCAATAGCAGGCAATAGGCAGGTATCTCTGTTAAATGCCAACAACGGTTATTGCTTGTCCACAATGACCACAGGAAAATATTACGCATCCTCCACTTTACCAGTCAGACTGTCACTGCATAGGACAAGGAAGCACCGGATGAGGGTACTTAGCCATGGTTTGAGCATTCCAGTGCATTGAAACTACAAAGTATGATTTAGATTTAGGGAAATGGGGTTTAATATCCATGTTTATGTAGTGTACAAACATATTGAAATGAGAATTGTTCTCTTTCCACTACCTTAGAATGAAACATTTATATCTACAGCTGAGCTATTTCTAGTAGCTTGCAGAAGATGCCTTCTTATTTTTCATATTTTATAATAACTGGTGTCCAGCATTAAAGAGGCTATCTGTAGTATTCCAAACTGACAATACAGGGGATGCCCGAATGCCCTCACAGGTACAAACAACAAACAATAAAATGTGATACTCAATATTAAGTTTTCTCCTCCAAACAAAAGCTCAAGTGGTCATAATAACACTGTCTTATCTTCAAATACTGCATCAGCTGATAGTGTATATTATTTCCCTGTTAGCTTAACTCTGTTTTTAGACAGAAAACAGCCACAGTAAAACCACAAATGACCTCCATTTTCTGTATGGTTTGTGTTGTCAATAGCTGCACTAAAGATCTGTTTGGAATCATCCAAAGAACATCAGAACTGTTACAGTTTAGTCTGAACCATGGATCGACAAATGGAAACTTAGGAAAGATAATAACATCCCATGACAAGTCTGTACCTTCATAAGCCTCATAATCAAACTCACCCGTGTAGGAGTTGCTGCAATTTCAACATCAAAATCGATTCTTTTAATTTTGAGCTGTGGTGAAAACAATAGCCATATTTTTTTAAAACTTTTTCTCCCTTTGCCACTTTCTTGATTTTGAGGGGTGTTCTTTGCTAACTATCCACACAGTGAACCTTTAATTATTTAGTTCTGATAAGGACAAATTTGTCACTACAGAAGTGTAATGCTTTTATTTCTTCCATTGTTTTCAATTCTCTTTTAACACTTTTACTGCACATGAACAGGTAGCCAGTACCCAGGTAGGTCAGAAAGATGCATTTGTGCAACAATATTCTGCTTTATTTTTGGAGATATCCCTATAAACACACTGCTTGCCTTATCTGTGCATGACTTTCTCTTTTGTGTAACTGCTAAAGTGGTTAAGAACAATTTATATTTTTCATGACAGTGACATATTCAGATACAGTCTAGACACTGAAACAACAGTGAAAAATGTTTGTGTAATTCATGTATCAGCTGATCTTTTTTCTGTTTGGCTTTCCTGCTTGACACCAAATCTTTAGATGATGCACTACAGTGAGACTCTTAAGGCAGACAGTGTGGTTGCTCTAATCTGTTAACATGGTTGGCAAATAAAAACAAGAGGCTCCACGACTGTCAAACATATAGGGATAAAGCATTCTATCCCAGATGAAAGGACTTTTTGGTTTTTACATGTACACAAAACACAAATTCAACCAAAATCAGGATACTAATGTCTGTGGAAGCACATTATTAAATGAAGGTCTATTTATTTTTATTAATGTGAATATCTGTTTCACACTGAGGCACTCTTGTGGTTGCCAAGATGCTCTTAAACACATTCTTTATTTACTCACTGACCTATAAAGACTTTGTGTGTATATAGGTTTAAAGCAGCACAAAACTTAAAAAGAGAGATGTGGTTTTGGGGAGGAAAAAAAATCTATGTTTACAAAGACATTATTGTCAATATTTTGGATTGCCCATTTCCTGTGGTGAAGCCCTGTTTTAGAAAACAGTCCAGAGTAAAAAAAAAAACAAACAAACAAACAAAAAAATGAATGGCCTTATAGCACTATGTCAGATTTCATTTTTCAACCTGTAATAGCAAAAAACTACTCTTCCATGTCTTTTTTAAGGGAAATAATGTTTACCTCTCTTCTGTCATTCATTACCCTCAAATTGGAGAGTGTGATGTCCTAAAAAGTAGTGTGATTTTCAAAGTAAGTGCTGAAATTACCCATTTATGCTGAGAATGTAGCATCACTTATTTCAGTTTTTGTCCTATCCATCATCATAAGCTGAAGTACATTTTTTTTCCCAATCTGTAGTTGCTTCATTTTTGAGTAGAGCACTTCATCTGAATAATGTAATTCAGATGCCATTCATATCACTAAGTGCCTGATAGATTGGACATTTCCACAACCACCAAAGCCCCCACCCCCCAACCCCCTCTCTCAAATTGTGGCCATATGGACAGAGAGCATGATGGGAGAAAGGTGATAACTCAGAATGGTAATGTTAGCTGTGATTTAAATTCCCCCCTCTCCAGAGGATCATTTGGAGCAACCGATCTGTTTCCTGTCATTCTCTGCCACTTTCGCATGTCAATCACATTCATTATTACATCCACAGTATAGTAATATGTATGCATACTGGGTTTAGATATGGTTATTCTGATAGAAGTCCCCAGGATATTGTGTTCACACAATATTATGGAAGCCTGCTCATTGCTCCGCTGACAGACATAACAAAAAAAAAAAGACACATAAACACCCTTAGAGAGCTTCCAGAATTGGATCAATAGCAGTGAATTTACAACAGAGGCTTATGGCTCCTGCTGGGTCTTGCAGACCTGGAGATACTCATCGACACTTTTAAGGTCCACATTCAAGCAAAAGGCGGTGAGAATGAAGGAAGATGCAAGGAGGGCTGCAAATGTTGAAATGAGAGCAGAACATTGAAGAGTTGGAAAGGTTGGTGTACTTCCACTGCAGGGTGTACCTGTATTGATTGTTTACTTGGTTTGTTTTTCAGCTTTAATGCAAAGCTTCCTCTGCTTCTGTTGAGACCCCAAAACACACACAAGATTTCCCAGTTATCTGATATGACGGAATATAAAATGTTTACAGGGCAATGCTGTAAGATTTATTACCCAAAGTCCCACCAGTGGATGCAGATACAGAAAAGGGTGCACCTTTAGACCCAGACTTAGTACTTTTTTTTTTTTTTTCATGTTGTAGTGGTTTCTTTTCCAAAGTTTAGGTTATTTTTATTGGGTCACTAAGAGGCAGAATAAGTTATTTAACAATGCTATAAAATGTGAATAATTTTCCATCATTTAAATAGGAGATATAAACCAGGGCAATTCAATAGGTGGCCCACAACAGGTTAACAGTTCAGTAAAAATGTTGAAAATTGTTGAATTTTGCATTCAGTATAAGAGTAACACTACAGGGGTCTGGCCTACAGTCCATAGCATTCCAACAATTTGGTCCATAGGAAACTATAAATAATTGAATAGCCCTGATATCAGTGTGTTTATGAACACCAGTCTGATACAATGTGCATCTGAACATACACTATATTACCAAAACTCACATATGAACTTAAGCCATAAAGACCCAAACCTCCACTGGCGACCAAAACCATCTACTGATCTAAAATCTTTAATAACTTCTGATCCACTAATCCTACCAAAACATGTAAATATTTGGTGTTAAAATGCAGTTTGTCATCATTTTATGGTCATCAAATATGACCCATTTGGAAGTTCAGAGGCTCCCTAGTTACCATGGAAACACTGTCGTCTTCTACAACACCGATTCACTAGTAAAACCCATGGAGTTGGATCAACAGTGGAAAGAAACACTTTTATGTCCAGTTGATGTCCAGTCCAATTGATGTCTCAGCTGAAAAAGTCACTTTTTCTTGAGTTTTCCTCTTTTTCTTTGTTTTTGATATAATAATCTTTACCTTTACTCTGAGATTTAATGAACATCTACATGATCAGTAAATTCAATATAGGAATATACATGATTTACACACAAAAAAAAAGGTAAAAAGAAAGGGTAAATATAGAGAAAATTGTATTTGGGAAGTTCCTCAAAAATAGCACTGGGTCTTAATGGGTTAAGTGACATCCCATTCTTAATCCATAGGGTTTAATATGACATTGGTCCACCCTTTGCAGCTGTAACAGCTTCAAGTCTTCTGGGAAAGCTTTCCACAAGGTTTAAGAGTCTATTTATGGGAATTTTTGACCATTTGTCCAAAATCGGTTGGTATCTCTTGGAGAATTTGAACAATTCCATGCTCCCAACTTTGTGGGAACAGTTTGGGGATGGTCCCTTTCTGTTCCAACTTGACTGTGCACCAGTGCAAAAAGTATGGAAGAGAGAGTTTGGTGTTGATTAACTTGGCTAGCCTGCATAGATTCCTGACCTCAACCTGATAGAACACCTTTGGGATGAATTAGAGCAGAGACTGAGAGCCAGGCCTTCTCGTCCAACATCACTGTGCAATCTCGCAAATGTACTTCTGGAGGAATTGTCAAAAATTCCCATAAACAGACTCCTAAACCTTATGGAAAGCTTTCCTAAAAGAGATGACGCTGTCAGAGTTGCAAAGGGTGGACCAACGTCATATTGAAGCCTATGTATTAATAATTGGCTGTCACTTTATCATATGCGAGTCAGGCAATATAGTGTACTTTGAATGCAATTATTTTATGCCATGCGCCAAGTAATTTTGTCAGTTCTGCCATAAATACAACAGAAGAAGGATGGACACAGACACATTTCTTTAATAAAAGCCTTTTTGCCAACAAGACATTCAACTGGGACTGAATGATCTGGCCAGAAGATCATAAGACGATTGTTTTAAGTAGAATTCATCATCAGAGTCACCCCTTATGAAATGTAGGTGAGTTAGAAACAAACTATAAGTTTTCCTCTTGTTTTGTCTGGTTTTGGTGGCTACAACTGTATGTTATAACTTTCTGTTGTTGGTATGTAACTAAAACTTACAGTTTGATCCCATGTTATTACAAAATTGAAAATATTGAGATGAAGAGCACTCTGGGTTAACATTTCTTGTGCAAACAACTGCAGAAAATAGCAACTCCAGTTAAAAAAAAAAACAGATTTATGAAAACTCTTGCAAAGTACACAAAGTTGCAAAGTTTTTACATTTTTCCTTCTGTAAGTTTGTTTAATAGATAAATAGAATAGAATTTAATTTAATTTAAATGTTATTGTCATTGTACAGTAAAAAAAACAAACAAAAAAACAGTGAGGTGCGGTTTAGCATCTATAAAATAAAATGCAGCACGCACACTTTACGTTGATAAAAAGCACACATAGCATGCAAAATAAATTCTGATAAGAGTGATGTAACAGTGTGTTTAATCATTTGTTCCTATAAGTCAGATGTTGATAATTTAGAAAAACGTGCCACAATCACCAGTTTTTGCCCAGATCTGTTGAAGAAATATGTAACAATTTGTTTTGGAATAAAAATAGAGAGAATAAAATGCAAGACATAAAATGAAAGAGAAAAAACAAAGTCGGCATATTAAAACCCCAAACAGTCATCATTAGGGCTACAAACACAACACCAACAGCATCAATGACACAATGACAAGAGCCAATCGTGTGACCACAAAAGTTTCCAATAGTGACACACATACATGGGAGCTCCAAAAACAGTAACAAACATCAACAGTTATCAAAGTCATTTCCACAACCTCATCACATGCACTGTTATCTACAAAAACACGAGAAATTTATATATCCAAAAATTCAAAACACATCATAATTTGGTGACATTTTGATTGACACAACTGTTCAATAGGTAGCAAAATCTAGTTTTAACCATGGATATTAAAAACATACATCCATAGCAATTGAATATGTATTATTGTATCTTTGGGTCCAAAGGAAACAAAAAAATCTCTGTTTTGAGACTGAAGCTGAAGATTTTTGAGAACCTCTGCTCTAGGTAAAACTAATTTGAAAACTCCTGTGAACAGTCTGATTTTATTGCGTGTCATGCTCTGAGGATTTATGGGACTTCATATACCTGGAGATACAGATAGTGCTTCTGATTGTGTAACTTGTGAAAGCCCCAGAGACTGTTGTCTTTCATTGGATGTGTAAACTCTGTAAACACTTTTTATACAGCTATATAATTGTGTTGACTTGATTTTCTTTTTATTTTCTCTTTTTCCCTTCATGAAAATATAGTTTAAATTAATGATATAATGTTATCAATACAACAAGATCCTCCACATACACACATCAAATCTGTTTAAGATCATTGTTGTAAGAATGTGTCAGTGACTTGTGAAGCTAGAGCAATGTGTCTAACCCTCTGCTTGTAAGGTTGAAAGATGAAATGCAATCCATGTCTCATACGTGATTGTGAGAAATGAGTGTGCTCCATGTATATTGCAAGAGCATCCTGCTTACAAATCTGCTTATTCAGCTCTTAACTTAATATAATTTTAAAGCTATTTTATGATGGTTCTAGATGATTTGTGTTGATCAAGTCCTGTGGGGCAGATGGAAAAGCTTTATTGCATGTGGAAAATGACCAGCCATAAACTCAAGCCCCAAGAGGAGGTGACTGTAATGAACATTGCAAAACATTACGGGTGTTTTTCATGCTCTGCTATTTTCCTTTCAGAACTGCCATGCGGCCCATTTTGTAATGAATAAAAAGAGTCCTGGTGTCTGTTGACGCTTCTGTCAGTTGTATTTCTGCTCATTTCCAATGATGTACAACAGGAGCTGATGGTGGTCAAAGGTTAATATTAATTAACTTACCTTCGTAAATGCTATCATTTATCGTAGCCATTTAAATCTGTGTAGCTTCTGCTTGTGTGGCCAAAAGTAGAAAACGACTCTTCGACTGAGCGACCAAGCAGCACTCAGGTGTGTGTGCTCATGAATGTGAGACAGGTCGCTGCTGAAGTGCTGAGTGTATGCTCAGCATCAGCAAAACTGTGCCCTGGATAATGTAAAAGTTTAAAAAAGCGAACACTGCATGGCCCCAGGCGCCCGGTGACTACAGCTGATACATTTCATCAATACTATAAAAGTCTGACTTCTGCAGCCAGATCTATGAAGGTTATTATGTCCTTTTTCCACCAAATCAATTCTAAGCAGCTGTTTTACCTTCAGCACTAAAAGTCATGCCTTGTTTCTGTGTTTTTTTAGGACTTTATCCTCAGCAGCTGGTGTCACATAATGTTTAATTTTGGGTGCTAACTATGCGTCAGTGGCATTATCATAATTCCAGTGTCCTTTCAGTGCATCGTCCCCATTTACCCCAATGCAGCACCGAGCTTGAATATTGTATAACAGCAATGTCACCCGGTCGGACAGTGAAATGTATTACCTGCATGAATCATGCTGTCATTTCCAATTTATGAGGGAGCTTAGCATTCAGAGCACAGGTCTGGCCAGTGTGGGGAGTCTGCTGAAGCTGACGCAACATCCAGCACTGTTTCTCATTGAAGTC
>JAQQZY010135007.1:0-21452 GCA_030068375.1 Ostorhinchus rueppellii | reverse complement strand
TATTATTATTATTATTATTATTATTATTATTATTATTATTATTATTATTATTATTATTATTATTATTATAATAAGATAATAATTGATATTATTTCTGTAGAAATCATGAGGAATAGAGATTTGGGGTAGGAGTATATAAGTTTATACTTCTTCCTACTCCTTTCTTAGCATGTGTTACTTTATATATTTATTTTTTAGTTGTATTATCACAACATACTTTGCTACATTGTACATTATATTGTTTACCTATCAACCTTCTAAGTATCACAATTGATATCTGGTTGGTGGGTCTTGTTTTGTTTTAATTTCTTTGTCTACATGTTTGAAATAAAATAGAGAAAGAAAAAAAAAATTCCTAAAATATGAGTATAATAATAAGTGAAGAAAGAGGAATGAAATTACGTCATTCAGAAAATCTGACATAACACTTCATGATCACCAGTGAAGTTGGAGTGACCTTTAAAGGTAACAAATGTAGCTGATAAGCTTGCCAGTACAGCTTAGTCTCTTAATTTAAAGCTGTACAGGCAACAATTTCCATTTGTTAAGTGGATTACACATTAACACCATCAGCCCTTAAATAACTTCTACTAGACAGTCAGTGAGCCAAGAAGCGACTTTACAGGCTGTGATGACTCAGGATGATTTTGTTTTCTCATAAATAAGCATGCAGTGTGGTTCAGGCTAACATTTCTGCCTCTAATGCACTCTGGTGAAGTTAATCAAGGAGCTATTTATCTGGAGTGCGTGTGGTGGTTCAGTGTGTGCTTCTTTGTGTGTGTGGATGTCACACAGCTATGGAGTATGTGATTTATGAGAGGCGAACACTTATTTAGGGATCATTTGTGTGCATGTATAAGAGTGTGTGGTGGGTGCCCCAACACTCTAAGTCAAACAAACAAGCGGTGGGCAGGGGCACTGCATATGCAACACTGGTGCCAAGGTAAAATTCTTACGCAGACAAAACTCCAGCTTTGTAAACGGTACAGGATTAATCATCATTCATTATAAGACTAGGCAGACATGACCCCCCCCAAACAGGTCTGCTTTATTATAATGTTTTTGTGAGTGAAGAACAAACACTTCACAGAGATTAAGGCTCAAATCAACATTGTGTGTTTAACCCTTTACATCCGTGCTCTGCAAACATCTGGTTTATAAATGGGCCGCTGACACAAGACTTCCTTTGATTTGACAGCAGAAGCCATGTGTCTACAAAGAAAAACTGCAAATGACGTTATACAGAAGTTAATATACTAGGAGGCTATGGCAAGTGAAGCTGGACAGTGAGTTACTTTGCATAGAACCTGTAAAATTCCCTTGCTTTCGTGTCAGGCAAAATTTGTAGACAAGTTTAAAATCCACAGTATGTGATTTTTGTGGATTAACCCATAAAGACCCAGTGCTGCCTTTGCAACAGTTTCAAAATTATTTTTTCCTCTATTTTCAACCTTTTTTTCCTGATTTATCACCATTTATTCTAATATTACGTTCTGTATTTTGCATTTTTAAGAATAAATCAGATATTTTCCTATATTTAATTCACTGATCACATAGATATTCATGAAAGCTCCGACTGAAGTTGAGGGTTTATTTTAAAAACAGAGAAAACTAAAGAAAACATGACTTTGTAGTCAAATCTATCATTAACTGAACATAAACCCAGTGTCTCCATCCACTGCCATTGATCCAGCTCCATGGGTTTTACTGGTGAATCAATGTTATAGAAGATGACAGTGTTTCTATGTTCACTACGGAGCCTCTGAACGTCCAAATGGGTCATATGTGATGACAATGAAAAGATGAAAAACTGTATTTTACACCAGTTATTTATATGTATTGATAGGATTAGGGATTCTGAAGTTATCAAAAATTTTAGATCGGAAGACGGCTTTGGTCGTCGATGGATGTTTGGGTCTTTATGGGTTAAAATCAAAAAGAAAACAGAATTATGGTTACATATTTAGTCGACTTATAAGTTATTTTGTGGTTACTCTGGACAACACTGTGATTTCAATTTGAGCCTACTTGCTTAATTATTGAGCATATTACGATAAACAGATATTTTTTGTATAATTTGTATTTGTACACAGACTTGCCATAAAAAAAAAAAATGACACTGTAACTTTCATTTTGTATGTTTTACACAGTCCCTCCCTCTGCTCAGTGTTACTGAATTAATATCACCAAACAGAAACTGGGTTTATTTTTGTTTTCCATTCCTGCAGTTGATCACTCGAAATCCTAGGGTCTTCAAATTATGGCCTTTTTTAAAATTACATAATTCCAAAGGCTGGTATTGGGATTATGGCTGCAGTTCAATCAGCCCACACTAAATGTATCCAACCCTATCAATGTCTTCAACACTACTGAGATTCAGAGAAATCAGTGATTTTTTTTCCACTGTATGATGTCATATAAGCTACTCTACCTTAAAATAAGGTTTACATTTAAGATTACTTGTAACCATTTCACTGGAATGAATTTAACATAATTACTCAGCAAAGTGTGAATGGAAGATTAACCTGTTTCCTCCTCCTTATATTGAGTAATCTCTTGTTAAAATGCTCTGACAATGTTCAGTCACAGTGTGGATTGCCCAACAAGTATGGAAACACCCAGTTTTTTTTTTAATCATATTTAAGAGACACATGCATGTTCCATTGTTTATATGCAACAAACTAGGCAATTTAAGAAGATTTACTTTGACCAAACAGGAATATAAATGTACAGACTTTGGTACAAATCCTTCCTTAACAGTTTGAGTTGAACAGTTCTACACACTCTCGGTATCCACAGCTAGCTTCACCAAACACTCAGCTGAAATACCTCACCATGTTTCTCTGGTAAAATGTGCCACGGATGGTTTTGGCAAGACAGATATTTCTTTCCAGGATCGCAATCCAGTTCATCCCAGGACACTTCAAAAGGTTCAAGGTGACTAAGGCAGAGCATTTCATGATGGATACCACTCCAGATGACTGTTTTCTCAGTAAATCCTCTCACAGAACTTGTACACATGTTTTGGTAGATGGTACCCATGCCTTATATACTAACCTGTCCCAATACTAAACCATCAAACTGTTTTCCATTGTTTTTCGTGCATCAGTGCAGTTGCAGTAACAGTCTGCAGGGGATTTAACTAACATGTATATAATGTGTTAACATGTTGTCAACAGTAACGTGAAGTTGAACGTAACATATCTACATGCATTTCATCAGAAATAAATATTGCGCTTTCCTATAAAATGTCTGTATATTTATTTGCCCAAAACATGGTCAAATTACCTATTTTGTTCCATATAAACTATAGGCACCTCAATGCGTTTCTCAAAAACAATAAAATTCTGTGGTGTTTCCAAATTTTTAACAGGTACTTTATATGTTTACAGCTTGAAGTGTTAAATGTAATTACATAGACCATCATGTTTTGAATGAGAGATTTCTAGAGGTAGAAAATATAAACCGTGCTTGTAAAATCAAAGTATCACATATATGACTGTTCTAAAGCAGAAGTGCTGTAGATATGACCCAGATCTGAACTTTCTCCACTTCTAGGAAACAGGAGTTAAGCTCAAAACTTGCGTGTTAAAACATAAAAGTGCAAATATTTTACATCATTGCTGCAAAAATTCTATCTGAACAAAAGCCGTGTGCCGGTCGTAGTAGTTGCGTGTGGATTATAAACTCAGCCATAACATTCAGAGGTAAAATGAAAGGGAAAAAAGGCAGATGCGGATGGGAAATGGCATGAAGGTAGGTTTGTGTATGTGTGGTACTTGGTGGTCACGGTACTGGACACAGTAGGTGCCGGCTGGACAGTGATGGAGAGTGTCTTTAGAAAATGTTAAAGCAAAAGAAATAAACAGTGAAAAGAAAAATTGCTGCAAAGACCTGAACTCCCGGTGCCCTGGCATTTCTCTTTATGATCGATGAGCTCAGGGATCCTATAACAGGGAAGTGCAGTGGTTTGGCCTCTTTAATATCCAACAATACATCGTTGTAAAACGCAAAATTATGTCTCTCACATTTTAGCCTTCCAGGAAAATCCCTCTGATTGCAACAGATTTCCCGTTAAAACAAAAGGGGCCATGGGACTGTTAAGAATGCAGTTTAAACCTTGAAGGGGTCAAAAAGGGCTCAGGCATTACGAGAGAACAAAATGAAAATGAAATGAAGGTTACCCATATCCAAACTGTTACGTCTATGTGTGTATATCTTCCCATGTAAACATCCTTTTTTTTCCCCCCTATCTAGTTAATGTGAAGAACAAACAGCAAGTAAAATGCATTCATCTTTACATCTCTATTCTTCAAAGCCATTATATCCAAACCATGATTTAACAATTAGTGACGATTCCATGCCAAGAGCGAGAGGAGTACATTCTCAGCCAACAATGACCACCCACATTCACTGGAAACTCAGTTATGTATATGTATATGTCTTTGTACATTGTCTTTATCCCAATCCTTAGAAACTAGACGTAAACACAAGCATTCTATACAGAGAAAAAGAGATGCATCCCACAGAATTAGGCACTGTATATTTTAGAGTCAAGGATTTTTTTTTAGAAACACTCAATACACACCAATACAAAAACTCATAGTATCTTTTTAACAGGTGATGTGATTTCTTGCTTTCATGTCTCTTTTGTAAACAGGTACAGTAAGAATGTGGGATAATGGGTGAATCACAACAGGTTTCTGCCTCTAATACATTCACCTCTACTCTGATGTCACTGTGTTGATTAAAGACTGTGATCACGCGATAGGTCTGCATTTGAGATTTAATAACATAACACCTGGACTTTGACGTCAGATCTCTGTCATGCGGCAATGACGCAACGAGGTGTGTGTGCTTCCAGTCAGTCAGACAAAAAAAAAAAAAAAAAAAGACGGTTGAGTTTCTGTTTCTGT
Organism: Ostorhinchus rueppellii; assembly: GCA_030068375.1. Lineage (NCBI taxonomy): Eukaryota > Metazoa > Chordata > Actinopteri > Kurtiformes > Apogonidae > Ostorhinchus > Ostorhinchus rueppellii. The sequence goes on along the minus strand of JAQQZY010135007.1, from coordinate 16,536 downwards.
TGGAGCACCTTTGGAAAACTCATCATCGAGTCATCACTTTAAAGACAGTGACAGTGACAATGAGGATTACTTCAGACTGGGATAGTTCTGAGCAGATTGAATAAAATAACACTACAAAGGGTACCTATAAATAATGTGCTTATCTTAAAGACAGACAACAGGATAAGGAACTGCAAAAAAAAAATAAAATATAATCATCTGATCTCTAACAAGTCTCACACCTAACCAATTCATGATACCATGATTAGAATTTTACCACAGCACAGTATGTCCGGTGTTTCTTGTCAGTGACCAATGTTTTTCATATGAAAGAATCAGACACAGTACTTGTTGTAAATCTAGTCTAAATACTGACTGTTTCAGGGCCTTGGCAGAACTGAAGCTGGAGGACACAAAACAAAGAACAAGAAGAATATCCTCCGAAGCCTCAGTTTGGGCTCCTCGCGCCAGTCAAAGCAATATCTGGAAACAGTTTTTATCCTGCAACAACAAAAACATGCAGCATCCCAGATTTCAGGCCCGGCATAGCTGCATCAACCACACTTCCCACTATGGTCAGGCCTTAGCAAAGTGGTTCATACAGAAATCCAGCTAAAGCTAAACCCATCTGCCCCGAGGCTACATAGCATGACAACACCACTAACACGATGAGCCCAACCTTGGTCAGACGGCGGGTCTCATGAGGTCATTGCAAAATACCACAGATAACACTCGCTCTTCACTCTGATTGTCTGCTAGCATGAAAGCAGATTTGGGGTCGTAGGTGGAAGGAGAGGGGGGTTTCTTAGAAGAGAGATGCAAAAAAAATGTTCTGTTTAAGTCTTGAGTAAATGTTATGATAATTTCATTTGCGTGAGTAATTGTGTCTAGTCCTGCAGACTGTTCTGGTGCTGGAGTGCAGAGCGGGAGAGGAAGAGAGACCAGGCGGTATGCCTATTGTTTATTGGACACGTTTGAAAGGACTGGATGAGCACTGAAACATTTGATTTGTCTATTTCCTTTACACACTGCATGTTGATGTTGAATGAACAAGGAGAGCCATTGATACTCTGGATAAAGGGATACAAATCAATTTCCTCCTTGCTGCTGGAACATTGTGTTCATTTTCAGACTTAGCAAGGATATTTAGTTATTTATTCTAATGTTTCCTCTTGAAGACACATGGACACAAGTTGCTTGGGATTAAAGAAAGTCAACCAGTCAAAAATAAATTGTGTTGCGTATTCTGTTTGTATTTTAACAGCGACTGCATACAGCAGGAGAAGTTCCCTCTTCCGACACAATTTCCATTAATATATCAGTAAAACATTCCGGAGGAAACGGCAACATGCTGGAGGCGTGAGAAATGCAACAAGTTATTTCTCTTGTGCAACGCAGTTTGCTTGTGCATACATGTCTGTGTGTGATAGTGCGCTTTGATTACATAGAGAAGCTATAGGCCTCCAGTCAGGCAGAAGGGCCTGTGGAGTGGATTGGACTCGGGGGGCTTTAAACAAGCCAACAGCCGGCAGGAAATCAGGAAATCAGCAGAGAGGAGGGACAATGACATGGAGATTAGAGATCAGTTAACCCCCTCCTCTGGGTAGCTGACCTGTTTGCTCACTGACTATGACTTCCTTTTAGATACACTCTATGTAATGCACACAGACAGAAACGCAACCTGCTATGTACGCAATAATCTATTCAAACTCAACCTCTCTCACCCTTCCCCTCTCCCAGACACATCCACACATCGTTCAGCTTCGTTAATGTGTTACACCGTGTTTGATCTTTCTCCAGACTCCACCTGATCACCTCACTCCTGTTGTACTCTGACCTCACCTGGTTTTTATCTGTTGTACAGAGGAGACTTTCACCAGGAACGCACCTGGAGGAGCTCTGCAATTCAAATAGGACTCCACATTGAAAAGGCTTAGTGAAAAAAAAAAACGTCTCAAATGTCAGACGACTGAAAATAGTCACCTTAGCAGCAGTTCATACAAAGGTAAGAAACAATCTTTTTGGCAGTTTAGACAGTTTCTTTAACGTTACACCTCCGTGTGAAGTTGGACTTTTGTGCTTTGTGTCACTAATGAAGACATGTTTTCTTTTGTTTCTTTGTCTTAAAGTTGCTCACTGAGGTTTTTCCCTGTAAAAGCTGAACAAGCCCCATCACGTCAGGGAAGAGTTTGTCAGGGTGTGCAGGTATTAGGTGCAGTCTGCTTCCCTGACACAGACAAGTGGGCATGTGTAGGATTTACTCATCAAAACAGGTAAGAATCTACTAGAAAATCAGTTTTTCTTTTTGTTTTTTGTCAAATTAGGCGAACAGCACCTACATGATAATATTTCAATCAAAATGTTCACAGTTGTTATCAGAGTTTTCATCTGTCTCAAATATGGTTAATTTAAAAAGTGTTTTTTGGACAATATGTTTTAATAGGCTTCTTTAATTTTTACTTGGCAATGAAGTGTTTTCCTAACATGATACTCCTGGCTGAAATCCTAGGACTCCTCCTTGGCCAAACTGACATGTTTGGAAAGGAATGCTATTGTGTCCATGCTCTCGAATCTCCTGCTGCTACTAAAGTGCCGATAAAACCTTTACAGGCCAACAAAACCTGTTTGCTGTAGTGACTTACAAATTTACAGAGTGAGTGTTTCAAGTCACGAAAACAGATCTAATGCGGGCGAAGCTGTTCGCAAGACCGTAAAATCACAGACACTGAGCAGATTATCTAATCAGCGTGCCAGTGTTGATGAACAGAGTTCTGTTTTACTTAATCAAATGATTACAGGTCACGAAATGCAAAGGTTTTATATGTCCAGCCCTCCTGTTCACATTTTGTAGAAGGAAGTGAACAACACATGGACAAAAGCTATGTGACAAAAGAGCTAACCTGTTTTGAACATAAATCCTGCCTTCACTGTGGATGCTTTCATTTTATTAACTTCCACATTCAGAGTCACGATACAACACCCCAGAAAAATAAAAGCGACTACACTCGAGCCATTTGTATTTCTCATAAATCATACGAATGTTCCAAATCCAAGCCATTATATTGATTACTGACAGAACTTACAGCAAACCTTTATGTTATTTCAGAACAAACTGTGCAGTGAGATGATATATTTGCATGAAGCGTAACAATTCCCACTTGGGAATCTGCACTTCTGTTGCTCCTCTTACTGGAAGTCATGAAAAGGCTAAAAGACTTCCTTTGGAGGGTATTCAGCAGACCACACCTGCATTTATGGGAACAAACAGGAATTTGATAAGTAAATATTTAGAAATTAAAGCTTCAAAGCACTGTTGAAACGTCCCTCTGCAGCCAAATAACAGAGAATTTCACCAAACCAAAATCAAGTAGAGCAGCCTTTAAACAAAAGCTGCCGATTCACATCAACCTAACAGATACTGTCCAATATTTACATCTGCTGCTGAATTTCATGACAAACATCTGTACAGACCTGCTATATATGCTGTACATCTGTGCCAAGTATGAGTGAAACGAGGAACATCTAACATCTAATTATAACCTGTCTTTTAGGAAATTTGGTATTAGGTTTACTTTCAAACACTCTCTTTCTTTTTTATTTTGTAGATGGCAGGAAACCACAATTTCACCACGTTCTGAGGCTTCACACCAATAACAGGACAGAAAAGGGGCTTTTAAGGATTTGTAAAGACTTCCAAGTCCACTTCAACCACATCTGCCACGATGCCACTGAGAACATCCTTGTACAGAAAGCCATCATCTGGTCGTTGGCCAAGTAGGAACTCTAAGCGCAGAGAGGTGCTGTCGGTCAACATGATCAGCTTGCCACTGGCTGACTTCCGTCACATCACACATATTGGAAATGATGCCCACACAGACAGCTTTGGAGACCTGTCCTTCCTCAAGATGGGCCACAGCCTGCTGCTGCAAAGCTCCCAGAGTGAGCAGAACCTCTTCTTGGCTTGTTCCCCACCGCCAAAGCCTCCTCGTCTGAACCTGGATGATGCAGACGGTTCAGAGAGCCCTGAGTGGGCCTCCCAGAAGAGGAAGAAATGCAGCTCTTTGCCACTGCTTGACAGTGATGAAGGCGACATAGAGATGGAAAAGGAGGAAGGCTACCAAAAAGGAAATAATGTTCCTACATACAGCTCTGGACGGGGCAGCCTCAGTTTAGACAGGGAGGGCGATGCCACAGAAACCTGTGATAAAACTGTCGGACAAAAGGAAGAGGACAGTGGATTTTCCTTTAGCCTTGACTTGGGCCCTTCCATCTTGGATGATGTTTTACAAGTGATGGACAAGCTCCATAATTAGACATGATAGTGGCTAAGCAATATAGACCGAGTACCTGATATGGCAAACTCAATACTGTTGGACTGATTTTGTGAACAAACCAATATCCTACACTTAAGGGTTTTTTTCCAGTGTATCTACTAAATGGTACCATTGTACTAAGTCGTAAGCTGTAAAAACACAACAAGTACCTACGATAGAAGGTAAATCTCTATTCATTCTGCCGCGTTCTAAAAAGAGTAGAATGTCATGGCTCTTTTCACTATTAATGTATACACTGTGACTTTGTGAAATAGATAATCACAACACACCACCAGGATGAGCAGCTCAAGCTTTTATGGAAAACAAAATTTGTGTCCATAGGAACAGACTGTGATCACTTTGTTATCCATTTGTTTAAAGTAAACAATGATCTGTTTGTAAGGCTAACAACAAGGCGCTATTAAGTTAATGTTCTCCTTAGATTTACCCTTTCAGAGGTTGAGCTACTACTCTTAAGTTAATAACTGAGCTTTGTTGAATTCCAAGTTGGGCATTTTCACCTTCTTTTACTTTGCTGCTTTGCTATTGTAATCCCCCAAACCACACGGTACAGCACTGAAGACGGCTGTTACAACTTAAGAGTGCTGTGTTTAAGAAAAGAAAAGCTGCGGCTTGAATCCAAGGTCCTCAAGCTGTGGTGTCTTGGCTCTTGGCGTACTTGCCAATCTATTGTGTGCAGAGGGCAATTTTTCCTCTGCACGCATCCCAGAGGCCCTACTCAAAGGTAGACCAAGGTACCCCCCATCTCTCATTCCCAACAATATAGTGAAAACAAACACAGTTCTGCTTCCAATAAAAGCCATGCCTGTAGTGGCAGTTTGGGCTGCAGACCAAGCCAGGCCACAAGTCCAAGACCTCAGAACAGGAAAAAAAAAAATGCCAGAGCAGGCTGTTTTCTTAGCTGCGAATCAGAGTCCAATGTTCTGGTGAGTGGCGCACGAGAAGGAAAGTGGTAAAGAGTAATGTGATACTTCCACATGTGCAGGGGGTGTCGAGGGAGGAGGACCAGAGACATCCATTACTGCAGCAAAAGTCCTGATGGGGATTTAAACATTACCTTCTAACTAAACAGGCCCCTGACACGTGAAAAACACGTGCTAACATCCCACACTATAAAAATATGGAAGAAATATACCTGTGTGTACACATTATCAAGTTGTGATTTGTAAATTCTGCAAGAACCCAGAGAATGTCTGTGTGTACTCCTCTGTTCTGGAGAGACCAGAGTTTCATTCTGTGTTGCCAGGAAAGGTTGTGGGGCAAACCAAGAAACAGTCAAATTCCTAAGTGGCCGATGGGTCACCCTGCAAAAAACATGAACCACAAGTGTCCCGCTCCCGGCAATAGATTTAGAGTTCTATATATGGCAAAACAGAAACAGCTATGTTTGCGAGTATGTCTGTACCGTATGTCTATTTTAGTATCTGACAATCTGAACTTCATATCAATGCCGCTGTTGATCATGTATTTTATGAAAAATAACACATTGTGAAAAATATTTACATTGAAAATGTACTGTTTTATATTTTGGGAAGTAAAAAAAATATCCTGAAAATGCCAACATTGGTGGTTTTGTGGACAGAGCTGCCCGTCAACATATTACAGACCTCATACAAAACTGTTTACGCACCGTGATAGACAGAGATTTATTTGGCTTTTTAACAATCAGATGCCACTGTGGAAGCAATACGCCTTTTCTGACACTTGTACCTAACAGTTTCCAGATAAATTATACCCTTGGACTATTCAACACAACAAGCAGCACAATATTATTTCAAGGCAGAGAAACACACAGGCTTAAATTAGACAGGCATGTCAAGCAGAATGTCTTGTAGAGTTGCAAATCCTGCGTTATATTAAACCGGACGTTGAAGCCAGTGCTGAGTCGGTAGGTGAGCCCTGGTTTGAGGCACACCTGTCTCACAAAAGAAAGAACATTTAATGGCTAACCAGGGTGTGTAGGCCATTTATTGTTCTTTTTCATACAAGCTCTTTTTATGAAGAAAAAAGATCCATTGAGCCTTACAGACTTTACATTGGACGGTGTTTTCCTGTCAGTTACAATGGCCTTCATTAAAGAATTATTTGTTCACAGGGGAAAAAAAAAAAAAAGAAATTGCAGACACTGTGCAAACACATTTATTAAATTAAACTATTGCACAATGACAGAAAATATTAAATACATTTTCAAAAGTTAATGAAAATCCCTGCCAGGTTTAAAAAAAACAAAAAAACAAAAAAACACTTACCTCTAATTATTATAACCTTCAAAAATTAACATTCTGTTTTTTCTGGAAAAAGCCTTCTTGCAAACATGTGTCCTTGGCTGTAGAATCTGGTGTCGACACAAGAGCCTTCAGTGTGAAGAATCACATAAACTTATGCCCAATGAGTGTTCAGCCACATGACTGATGTGAGAAGAAAGAGTCTGTAATTGAGGACAAATTATCTTGTCTGAGTTGCACAAACTGGCCGAGCTGCGAAGTACCCCGATCACATCTGGTACCGCTTCTCCCTCTCTAAAAATCTAAACTTGCTGTCATAGAGAATACCAAGAAACCCTGTCATCTCAGTAAAGAAGTAGTATTTCTGAGTTATTTATTTTGTCAGGTACGAACTTAAAAGCTAAAAATATTGTTTTGGCAAATAAGAGATGTCCTTCTTGTGTAATTGTAATTACATCTTTCAGCACAACCTGATTCCTCTCAAATATGCAGTATTGCTTCGCATGCAACACACAAAAAACAGACTTTGTGAAAATGATACTGTTTCGCTGTCTGTATCATGTCAGAATACATTAGCAAGAAAAAGACGGCTGGGCCAATCAAATGCACAATAGCTCTCCCATCTCTATTTGGGTGTAAGCATAGTTTTGACCGTACCACAATCACACCAGACAATTCCTCCCATGTCTGATGGGATCAAATCAGAGTATTTCAGGCTATCCACAAACAGTTTATGTTTTCTGTAAACTGAGTGCTCTTCTGTTCCTTCCCTTTATTATAGTTGCACAGTACTTTACCCTCAACTTCAAATGAGATGGTGAAACATAACTGATAGTTGCACATGATAATACTACCCTATATTACCAAAACTTGTTCTGATCATCAGAAATAGTTTGCTGGTTTCCTTATTAGTCATATGCATCTCCATTCAGCAAAAGGTCAGGCCAGGGTTGGATATGCCAACTGCATGATCACTTACAGTGCATCTCTTCCAGACTGAGGGGGCTATTTTAGGTGAGAGTGCACTTTTCAAGCAAGAGCAAACCAGCAGGCTGGAAAAACAATCCCAGAATAGCTGCATCTGGTTTTTGTCGTGACAAGCCTGCAATGATTCTCCACTTTTAGATGGAAGAAGCAGGCGTTGAAAGCCCAGATTTAAATCCTTTACATTAGATTCACTTTTCGCTAAACTACGCAATAAACCATAAATCATGGCACCGTGATTAATGATGGCATGATATCTCCAAAGCGCCAAACACTACGTCAGGCAGCAGCAAGGCAGATGGTTAGATAATGGTTCTGTATCCCTGACTGTCTGGGACGTGAGATATGAATCATTAGTCAAGCTCTGTGGAATCCATTTAGTTGGCCTGATATATGAAATCCTATTTTGATGCAGTCACTATTTCACGTTCAGGAAACCAAACCCACACACAGTATATGTATTGTGCATTGTTTCACTTACCACAGCTAATATGAAACATCTATTTTACTACACTATACAGCTATATTTCATATGTGAATCAGGTACATTTGGACAGCTTTGTATATTATTCCAGTTCTGTATATTATTTCTTTGATAAACTTGCCAGTTTCATAATCCAGTCCAACCTTTGTGAACAGCCTGCACAACAGCAAAACAATGTCTTATCAAGGCAACACACATGAATTGTAAAGTCCCCAACAAGTAAGATCTGATCATATACGGGTATACTTCAAGCCAAAACAAACAGAGAAGTCATTTATTAAGTCTGTGTTATATTTAGGAGGTCGGTAGATCACTGCACACAGCAACGTGTGAGAGCGGCCCATAATCTCCCACAGTGACAATTTATTATGACAAGAGAGTAAAGACGCAACAAAAATACTGAAGATTCAATAAAATCCCATCCCAAAGGAGGGGTCTTATTAAGGAGTACAGGTATTTTCCACTGGGGAAATAACACGGACATCTCCTGTTTTGACATTTTCAACATGATATGAAGAATCCATTCAATTATTCTTTCCGTGGCCTTCCACATCCACATCCCATAGCCAAAGGCAGTCAAACTGACCCCAAGGAAAGCTGATAAATCATCACCTGTACTTTCTGAAAAAGCAGAACCAAAGACAGCCAGTTCGACAGGTTTGTTCATCGTCTCCCTGTGTGAGCCATGAAATTTTGACACAAATTGATATACTAAGTAATGTTCAAGGTTTCTGGTCTCAAGGGGGGTCTTCAAGGTGAATTTGTAGCCCCTCTCTCTCCAATAGGTGCCTCACACTGGCCCCAGACTCATTTATTAAGGCCAGCAGAGTTGAAGCTGAAGTCATATGTGTGTATCTCTATGCTCCCTGCAGTGAGACTCTGACTTCCACAGCGCTGTGTTTGGATTGATGAGGTTAAAGAAGCAATTCCTCGCCCAAGCTGTTCTTATGTGACTGCAGCTGCCTGTGTTGGAAGGAGTGATGGTGGAGTAGAAGACAGGAAAGGGATCTGGTTTTTTCAGTCCAAGGACCTCCAAGACTGTTTTTTCACTTTCTCTTTCTATCTTTTCTCAAATGCCCCCAAAGGCCACCAACATTACTAATAGTCCCACTAATTCACTGATTCACCTATTATGCCATGTGGGGCCACTTTAGCAAGAAGTATGCTCGATAAGGACTAATGCGAAAATCATCCAGCCATAGTAATGTTTTCTTTTTCAGGTGCATTACAAAAAAAAAAAAAAAAAGATGAAGCAATCAGCTTTGGATAAGGCAAACCAGGTTAACATAATAACATTTAAAAAGATTAGTGTGACGAGTCCCAGTGTGGAGTCCCACATGCTGGTCCTGACAAGGGGGTCTGAGACATTGCGCTAAGTTGAGGGGTGAAACTCAGTTCAGCAGAAGCTCTAGAGATACAGATAGGTCTAGGGAGAGTCTTTCAATCTGTAATCACACAAAAGTTTCATTGTAGGGGAAAAAGACACAGCACAGGGGGAGTAAATTGGACATGGACAAAAAACAAACACTTCTTTGAACTGATATAATGACAAGAAATTAGAGTCCTCTGTATTCTCAGTGGATAAAGCTGAAATGAGATTATCCTTGGACAGGACATGAGTTAATGTGCCTATGGTATATGCAGGTGTGCTGGCAACCAAAGACAAAATATTAGCTGTGAAAAAAAAAGATAGGATTGTACCACAGATTACTGTAATTTCTAAACCACAAAACACAATACATTTTCTTCAGAGTGATAGATTTTCCCAGTATTCTTTTTAGTTTTGTGCAAGACTTTGTTGGTGCAGGGACTGAAATAGGGCACTTTTAAACGACAAAACGCAAACCATTATCTGAAGAAGCTTTTATATTTACATGGAACCACACTTGATATTGCTGTGGACATTTTGTCAGTCTTATGTGCCATTCTACTACAGCAAATAATGTTCCTCTTGGGCTGCAAAGTATTCCCAGGGTCTACCAGGTCACGCCAGTTAATGAGCTCCCAACCTGCGGCTTTGGGCCAGTGCCGGGCCAGCGCCTCATCATTCCAAAGAAAATAAACTGTTGCCCGTTTAACTAAACATATTGTTCTAGGCCAGACGAGCGGAGTGCAAGCATTGGGGTAATATTCGCACCGCTGATACAAAAATAAAACCTCAGAAGGTTTACATACCTCACTTTGCGGACATTGTTTAGGAAGTAGTATTTGTGTTGGATGTAGCGTCCAGTGGAAGATTTTGTAACATAGAGCTGTAATGCTTTATAAGGAAATTATAACAGTGACTGGTACTGGTACCTGTGTAGACATGAAGTGGCCAGGCTGTGATGATGCAGGAACAACCTCTGGCTGTCCTTCAAGCCACGAAATCTTCAAGGGATTTCCACTTAGGCCACTTTCATTCTTAACTGCCAACTCCTAAAACACAGAGTTAAGACGTGAATGGATATTTTGTGTTACATGTGGATACAAAAAAGAACTGTCCTGCCTCTGTTTGAAAAGGTTGTGTTTATCTATCATATATTTAGGAATTTGGACTAGGGTATAATATTCATATGAGTGACACATGTAGATATGGACAAAGGTAGATTATAAATGGTCCTAACACTTGAGAAAGTTTGGGTCCTGAAGATGGACAGGCAGAGACAATAGAACCTGACGCATAAATCCCTGCAGACTTGCAAGCATGCTCTCTTGATAAAACCATGTACCACGTAGACAACCCACAAAACAAAAAGCAGTACATGATCCCGACAAAGGGCCCGAGGATTCAGACAGTGAGGAACAATGAGGCAGCTCACATCCTTCCCGTCCACTGGTTTCCATCAGCAGAGACATCTCTTCTCTACAGGATGACTAAACCAGTCCCAGTTCAACTCTGAGAGACTGTCTTGGGGCTAGAAAGTATATGACAGGTGTCACTCTTAGTAATAATCACATTCAGCAGGTGACCAGAGACTTGAGGCGAGTCTGTGGTAAACAAATGTGGTTCTATGCAAATGTCTACTTTGGAAAACATTTTCATTATTCAAGAAATAAAATAAAGACAATGACTTGGGAAGAGTTAGGTACTTACAGCTGCTTTCACAGTTGCATATTCAACCACAGCACTTCCTCTCTTCTTACTTGATACAATCACATTTAGAATTTCGCCGTACTAGAGGTAAAAATACACGTAAAAGAGGAGACACACAGAACATTCAAATTAGTATTTCCTTTCACGGCACAACCAATGACCGTAAAAACACAAAGCACATGCAGACTGAAAATTACAAAACTCTGGGCAACTCCTGGAATAAATGTTAGGGCTGAATATGTGTTTGATTATTAAACCTAATCTCTGGTGACAGATTTCATATGTTTGGTTCTGGTCCAGTAATACTGAAAAGAACATTCGAGTAACATCGTGTTCAAAAGTGAAATCTGTGACATCTTAAAAGAGACAAGAGGTAATAATGGATAATAATGGCATCATTTTAGTGCTCTTCATATAGTGTAAACATCTGATAAACAATATTTTAGCAGAGAAAGTCAAATTAGTTACAGATCCCATTGAGCTTGCTGCTATTACGACAATGGAGGGAGGAAAATTTAGCCAAAAAACAGGGAGAAGCCATTTGCTGACCTCAATCTTCGACAGATGGAAAGAGATGAAGGAAACCCAGAGATAGGACATATGGGTAGACTAAAACCTCATTCCCTATTTAAAAGACTCATTAACAAAACTTTTGATTCTCTTCCAGGTTTGTGTCACCTGTAACTAACGGTTTTGGACAATAACCCGGGCCAAAGTGCACAGGAGCAAAGAGGAGCACAGACTCAGCCTCCAAGAATCTGATTCTGTGAAAATGTAGCTTTCTGGGAATGGGAAAGTCCTGGAATGCTGAAGCTTACTAAGGACACCGTGGAGCTGGCCAACAGTGACAAAGGAGACTCTCTAAAGGCCTCCATTTCATAAAATATAAATATCTTAACATGCTTTTTTCCCCCCTTAAACGAAGATGTATTATTTTAACTGTCCAAAGTACACAAGTTCATGCACGTACACATACACAAGTATACACATACCACATTTACTTTCCCACACAGCGGTGGCTATTTCTACTTGCCCAAACCATTAACTGTCATTCACTGTAGCTTGCCATCTCAAACAACATTATCCTCAAAAAACCTTAAGAATTTAAAAGCACACTGTTTATTTTTTTTCACAGCCTTGACCCTGACACAGCCCTCTCGACTACTGATTAAGTGCGTGCAGAGGAGAAATTCATACGCCTTTTTCTGAGCGGCTTGACGTCAGTGACACTTGCCCTATACTCACTGCAGGCCAATGTATGCCCCACCAAAAGCCCTTATAACGGATCACAGAATAAGGTGGTACTGGGTTGCATGAGAAGAGCACATTTCCTAATGCCTCCCTTGGCACTATTTAATCACCTGGTAAGAGGGGCACAAACAATGGCGTGCATGGCTTTAAAAGGGCACTGCAACATTGCCCTCAGCACTTTCACTGCAACAAAACTTAATGGGCCTTGTTTAAGGGGAAGAATAAAACGATCTACAGCGCTGATGTCATGCAAGCATCAAATATGGCTGGACTGTGCAGGCAGGTTTGTTAATGTCTAGCTGGTTAGAACAGAATAGTAATTCAGGATTAAAAACAGTGTATAGTGATAATACACATTTTGCATAAACTCAGACAGCATTTTTTTAGATTAGTTTACAGTGAAACTACACAAATTTAGCTAGCTTTCATAGTCTATAATGTCCTAATTCAAGGAGCCACTTACAGAAGATGCTCTACTGTAATTGTGCTGCATGGAAATGTCATACCATAAACATACATGCTTCTTAACGAATAAAAAAATGACTTTTATAGCATTCTTGCTATACGTGGTTGTCAAGATGTCCACCTTTTGGAGAAGTCTGAGAAGAATGTCTTGAGAGTAGCCCCCGTTCGTCTCATCATCTTTTTTACACTTCCACTTCAACTGGAAAGAGAAAGAAGACAAAACCCATATTAACATTTAATATTCATTCATTGAATCATTTACTGAACTGTTTTATCCTCAAGAGGGTCACGGAGGTGTTGGAGCCTATCCCAGCTGCCTATGGAAAAAGTAAGGGTGCACCCTGGACGTGTCGCCAGTTCATCGCAGGGCTGACATATAGAGATGAACAATCAATAACTCTTACATTCACACCTATGGGCAATTTAGATTAACAAATTAACCTATCAGTGCATGTCTTTGGACCATGGGAGGAAGCTGAAGTACCTGAAGAGAACCCACGCAAACACGGTGAGAACATATAAACTCCACACAGAAAGGTTTAATGTATTATTTAGATTATCCACACTTCTAGAGTCAAAGCATTTCAAGAAACCTAATCATAAATGAGTACTTCATTAAAATCGACTGACAAGGAGACAAGACATGATGCACAGCCTTGGCACTGATGACCCACAGATTACTGTAACCATCAAAACTGACCACACTAAGAATGCTGGGCAGCTACAAAGAGTGAAAATAAATCCAGAGTCCTGGACTACAGAGTACACAGTGACTCACCTGCTTAACTACAGCCTTATAGAATAAAGAACAATACCAGACACTGTAATGACTAGATAATAGAAAGCAGGTTGATGCCCAAGGTGTTCTGTCATGAGAAAGAAAGGCAGTGCTCTTCTACGTGCGGTTGCTTCTCTCTTTGAAGCGTGGTTAACTTGTTTGCTTGTGCAACAATGTGTCTGTGTTTTCAGCTCGGTATTGGTACTTCCTCTGTTCGAATGCCTTTTGGGAAATTACTGTGCATCTATTTAAGTCATGACAGCTCCAAATCGAGTTTTCACAAAAGTCTATGAGATAATTTATCATTTTCTTCAGCACTTGGAACCTGATCACTAAACGCCAATATGAGTTCTCATTCTCCTCCACAGAGGCATTGTGCAACTCCACATATCTGTGTACAAAGCATAGGGGTCTAGCCAATATGACACGAACTGCGTAACAGCAGGATTATAAATGATGAGCACTGTGTGTTGACTCACCTCCGGCTTTCTGCTCACTGTCCATGAAAAAGAATTTCTGGGAATGTCTACACAGCCTTACAGCAAAAATCTCTATCCAAGAGCTATCTATTCTACATTCCCCCTCACCCATTAACCTTGGAGTAAGATGATTAAAGTATTTGCATGATATGATGCCTTTGGTTTCCAGCAGGATGGCAACGATTGTGAAATTCTGGGCCGATGTGGATATTTCTTCCTCTTTTGTGCCAGAGAAACAAATATGCAAAAAATTAATCTAACTGAGCTGGTTTAAATGCTTTACGCCTGTCAACACATCATTCAGCCATTGCAGGCATTTTATATGTTGATACTGGGCTCGTGTATGAATTCATGCTGATATAACATCTTAGTTTCGGGGCACAGCATTAACAACACCTGTTATTTTTATGAACTGTCATATAAACTATTAACGTACCCAGGCCAAATGGCTGCACAGTTGTTATCTATTCATTCCATACACACTATAACTAGGTAGAAAATGATACACAACAGGATCTTGTCAATTTAGATAAATGTGAAACCTCAAGGTCTGATTTAGGGATTATTCAAGTCAGATTCATTGCTCATACTGTACAAAAACTAGTGACTAATTTTGATAAACATAGTGCACCATAACTGAAACCTAAAATGGCTTAAACCTTATGAAACTCAAAATTCTCTATGACAGATCTCAATATCAAGATCACAATAATGTTCCCATGGTTGGCGATGTGGTCAGTCTTACAACCGCTGCTTGTTTTTCTAATTGAAGACAAACATCAGGGAATACACTGCTGCACTAGATGGCTATCAAATTTTAAAACCAGATTTAATGTCTAAACACATTAGCTAACATCCCCCAGTGTCTGTTAATATGCACAAGCTAGGCAGTTTCCAGAAGGAAATATAATAAGCCCTGTTTTGGCATGGTTACAGGTCTCCTGACGACAACAGGCCTACTCTGGAGGAATGGGCGTCAGACCAGTGTGTGCTCAGTGGTGAGACAGCATATGTGGTCTCCAAATAACAAATTACAAATGCCTAAGGTTCTATCAAAATCCCCTCAGAGGGTCTGCACTTTCACTTAGATGAAGCAGTACCTCCCGGGGGATGTTCTCCCTCCAGCCCCCCCTTCCTTCCTTCTCTCCAAGATTTCCCCAAAAAATTGCCTCATCCTGACCTCTTTCCCCAGTCCCATCCACAACCTAAAAGCCTGAAGTCTTACCTTTAACTTGGGGGTCAGATTGCTCTTGGAATATCCCTGTACTCGTGGGTCTAAGAGAAAACACAAGGGAAAGAGAGGTGAGATGACACAGAAGCAAAAAGACAAGGCCACAATTGTTGTTGAAGGGAAAAAATATGGGATATAATACAAGAATTGAGGGACCAAGCAGATGGACAGCCAACCTAAAATTGCTGTCACATGGTAAATTTATGCCTCCTGCTGTAGTCTGATGATCAGCTAAGTGCTTCCTGAGACGGAGCAGACAGACAGCTTATGCAGGGGAGGACCATGGGGGCATGCGTGCAAAGGGAAGGGACTCAAAAGACATGCTGACCATGCATGGATGATTATCCAGCCACAAAAAGGGCCTAATCTTGGGCCAAGACCCAGCACTTCCCTTTAAGACCCACACTTCTATAGTTTTATTTTACAAGGCTCTTGATTCCCCCGTGTCTCCAGAATGGAGACATCAAGGATTTAATGCAAACATATTATGAAGAGCTTTACGTTTGATGGACAGCTGTGTGTGTGAGTTGTACTTGGCATTTCTGTTACTTTGCCAAGTTGTCTCCCTGCCATGAACCTAAAATAGACTCTTCAAAGTTTTCAAAGTAATGCAGAGTTTCAAATATACATTCTGATATTGTTGTTGTTTTTTTATGTGAATAATATTTGGTGAACCACAAGCTTTCTAGTGACCGCTGTGGTTGGACTGATACTACAATGACTGGGACATGGGGTTTCACTCAGTTGAGGCCATCAAAAAATAAAAAATACTTCTAGGATCAAACTGGATTTAATCAAATAAAACTGAACTACAGTGAACTCTTTTGATGGACCAGAGTTGTTAGAGATCAGAAATTTTAAATAGTTTTGATATTTATTTCATCTTTCAATTTGGTTTTTGGCCTCAGATTAGTTTAAGTTAGCTTTAAAAGTGCAGAAATTTAATTTTAGGGAATTGACTGACTTTAGTTCAGTTGTTATTTAGTATGAATGTTTGTTTTTCTGGCATTATAAGCAAATCCTTGAAAGCTCAAAAAAGGCAGGATGAGAGAATGCATGGCATCAGTTCTGACTGACAATGGCATTGTTTAGCACAGGTTCCATATTCCACAAACTTAATCACTTAATTTGTTTTAAAGCATGAACAATTAAAGTTGTTCAATCCAAGACAAACTTAAAGGTGCCATGGCATGGTGGTATTCTGGCGCTGTCTACAGGTTTGTAGAGGTGTCAGAATGTTATATCCGCGG
>JAQQZY010135002.1:0-21459 GCA_030068375.1 Ostorhinchus rueppellii | reverse complement strand
GATAGGCTCCATGTGACCCCCGTGACCCTAGTGAGGATAAAGCGGGTATAGAAGATGAATGAATGAATGAATGAATAAACAATGACAGTGTAACACAATATTACTGAAAAAAATAAATAGAACAGGTGAACTTCAGTCCGACTGAAGAGTAAACATGAAATCTTCTTCTGAAATGGAAGTGCTAACCACTACCATGGTAAAGCTGAAAACTAGTTAACTCACCAACGTCACCGCCATTAAAAGAAACCTGTTGAACCGAAAGTCAAAGTAATAACTAGAAAAGCACTCAGCACTGCTGTGGATCAGAGCCATGTAGCCAGTTTGACATGTTGGAAAACGAATGAGGTTTACAGAATCTGACTGTTGGATAACTGTGCATATTTATTTATTTTTATGTGTATTATCACTAGCATTGATGTGTTAATTCTGTTTAGTGTCCTACATGTGTGATTTGTGACATGACATAAACAGCAGAGCGTACAGTCACATTTCATTTTTTTATATATATGTACATGATATATATTGTCATATTTCACAGCCCTAATGTATATTTAAATTTTAATTCCTATTTTGTGTTGCCCTCCAACAGTCCAGAGACGGTGAAGAAGAGAACGGACATGTTTTACCTCCAGCCTGAACAGAATGTCAACACACACAGGTCAGAGTCAGTCCACATACATCCTCTATGCTCCGTACAGGGGCTATCTGTAGTATTTATACTTTGAAATATTAAAAAAAAAAAAAAAAAACTAGAGAAGCACTCAGACCTCCGCCAAGGCAGTGTTTGTACTTTCATCCACTAGATGGCATTGCATGTACGGATCACCACCAAAATCTAATCATCTGTAGGATACCCCATTTCTGACAATCTGTGAAGATTTCATGAAAATCTGTCCATACATTTTTGAGTTATCTTGCTACCAGACAGATAAACAGACAGACAGCCAGATAAACCAACGCCAATGAAAACATAACCTCCTTGGCAGAGGTAAAAAGACCTGAAATTATCATTAGAGTGTTTGGAATAAAGAGTCCTAAAATGCCTAGGATGCCAATGTATTGGGTTGTGGAGATATACACTGAATATATTCATACCAATCGGAAGACTTATGTGACCATTAGGAGTAGTGAGTCACTCAGCTGGTCTCCTATGGTGAAGAAAAATAACAGTGGGGTTTTTGACCGGAGCATCAGAAAGTGACGATGAGTTTGAATCACAAAATACACAAAAAAAACCCAATGCTGGTCCGCTTACACATAGAACCCCTTTAAAAATGCTAACATGTAAAGTTCTGTCTTCCTGTTAATAATGACAACGGTGACTTTGTTTTGCCTGCTTTTCTTTTCCTCAACAGTCCTTACTGGTATACGTCTGAACCATTAGAGAGAACCACTTTGCAGAGCATGCTCACACGCATTCTGGCGGTCAGAGAAACTCATCAAAAACAGGAAACGGGCCAAAAAACATCTTCAGCCTAAAGGAATAAAGACGTCTGTGACCGAGTGATCCGGAGCTGCATTTCTCTGCAACCTGCAGCTCCTCTTGGCAATCTCCTCGACAGAAAACTTCCGCGCTACTAAAGAGTTCACAGTGAAATAAAGATTATGACTAAACATACCGGCGATGTGAGATTGTGGCTGTGGCAGTAGGAGCTGATGTAACAGAGTCAGGATGAAACGAAACGGTCTTGAAAAGATCAGTTTAAAAAAAAAAGAAAAAAAAACATGGGATGATTGTGTTTAGTGACCTCAGATGCCAATGACCGAACAGACGCACAATGAGTTTATAAACATGCGATACTGTCATTTATGGAATAGGGAGGCTTGTTTTGCTCACCCATGTTCATTCCTCACACGTGGGGGGTTTATTCGCCACCATGACTGCCGGGTGAACTCTTCATTCTGACTCAAAGCATCCAACAGTCAGCTCTAAAATTAAATTAGCTGACGTTGATTCGCCACTGTCAGATCTGTGGAACAGTATAGACATTTTGTGGTTTTCACATCAGCACTTTTACGTTAAACTGTGACTAGTATTGACATGTCAAGGCCAATACTGGCACTACTTTCAGACATACCTTCAGTTACATTTTTTATTTCACCTACATGAATTTATTTGACTGTATTTTAACATCTATTCCCCGTCTGTGACATTCAACATTGAGCCCTTTGCATTTTTTAAGAATTACAGTCTACAGTCATATGTATTAGACTGTAGACTGTACCACCGGCAGCCTCATAGTGACTGTCCTCTTGTTTTGTTTCATTTTTTATTCAGTTACTGTAGCTGATTTTGTGTATTTTACATGTTTGTTTGTTTTTTTATTGTTGTTTTCTTTTATCATTGTGATATTTCTGGCCTTAATTGTTAAAAAAAAAACAAACATGTTCTGATCCTTTTTTGTTCTGTATGACTTAAGGTTTACTCTTCATCCCTCCAGTGTTCCATTTCGATGGAAAGTCAAAGACACAGTGTACAATACATATATGCTGCTGTACTCTAACATTAATACTGAGCCCCATTTTCCAGATGGACACATTATAAACATTGTTCCTCAGTGAAGCACCTCTAGCATCGTACTTTCTTTGAGATTTTCCTGTATTATAATTCTTAATATGGCTTACACTGGCCATACACCCTTGCAAAAAAAAAAAAAAAAAAGTTTTATAATATTGTGCCTAAGATGTATATGACAGTGTAAGCTGCAGTAGAACAACCTTATTGTTGATTTTTGTGGCGACTCACGACATACTAAGCCCATAGAGCTGCAGCAATACAGCTCAACTGTGGCTCAGTTGTGGATTGTATCTCCATAGATAAGGCAGCGCAAAAGTTGCTGCAAGAACTTTTAAGATCTCTGGTATTTTAAGACATATTTAATGGAAATATTAGCGCGGGGAGTCAGGTGGTTGGTGTATTTTATTATACTTTATCATGTTCATGGAAAATTCCTTTTACTTGTTGTTTCTGCTGTTACATTTTGTTACTGAGGCCAACTTTACTTTTGGTTCATGTTTATTTTTTTAATTAAATCTCTGTTAGAGACTATGTATGAGTTATTCTGGTCCAAGCTCTACAAAATGAAATCACAATCATCTCTCCTCTGGTCCACAGTAACAGTAAAGTATGCACAATACGTCATTTTCATGAAGTGTTTTATAAATGTTGCCGGCTTTCCTAATCCACACAGTCACACACTGCAGCCAATGAACTGTTTTACTGCTGTCTGACGTTCCTGTTTAATGACAAAATAAAGTTTAGGGACGAAAGGCCCAAAGACAGTCAGGTGTTTTTTGATCTCCGTGCACAAAATGCTGTACTGATCTTGAGTATTAATAATTCATCTTATTACTTTCTTTTCTCAGTTGTGAGTTAAAGGATTTATAAAGAGGTCAATGAGAAAATGAAACATGCTACTGAGAGTGGACCTGAAGTTTGTGCTGTTTGGAAACATCAAATTATAAAGACTTGGTTTTAAAATCAGTGCTTCGTTTCATTTTTTGGTGAATTTTAAGAGTTTATGTTGATTACTTCTATTTAGGGCTATTTCTCCTGTGTAAGTATAGTCTTATATAACATCTGTGACACTGAAGTCATTTTCTAAAATCTTAAACTGACTACACTACTAGGGCTATTTGAAAATAAGCTTTTAACAAACTTCAAAAAAAGTAGGCACGTAGCAGGCTTCAAGTTTAACAATTTCTATGGGTCTGATCAAGTGGTAACACCTGGACACATTTGGTGTTTAACTGTCATGTAAGCAGAGTAACTTATAATCATATATTCTACATATTTGAGTAGGTATTTATTAGCACTTTAATATTATGTTTAACAGAATTTGGGGAGATAAAATTTTTGATTGAAAAATGTCAAATTACTGCTTGGTAACACGTGGACTTCAAACGGACATCAGGTTTTTTTAAGCTTTATACAAACATTCAAAACATGCAGTTCTCAACAGAAGGTGATATGAAGTAGGACAAAACCTTTTAGATATGTTCAACTATGCTGAAAATACATTTTGGAGTAAAATATTGAAAATTGTCTGTTTTATTGACATGAGAATGTGGTAACATGTGGATGAGTCTTCACCATTGTATACATCCCCCAAAATGTATCAAAAGATCATTACTTTCTTCAAGTTTCACTCAAATACCTGTGTTGCTATGGCTCAGGTGGTAGAGCGGGTCACCCAATATCCAAAAGGTTGGCAGTTTGAATCCTGCTCTCTCTAACTCAGTCCAGTGTGTCCTTGGGCAAGACACTTCACCCTCCTTGCCTCCAGTGCCACTCACACTGGTGTATGAATGGGTGGTCGGAGGGGCTGTATGGAGTTTACCACCACCAGAGGGAGAATGTGATGAATAATGGATCAATAATGTAAAGTGACTTGAAAAGCGCTGTAAAAATCTTGAAAATTAAAAATGAGTATTTTTGTGGAAACGCATGGACAGGACTGTTTAAGCAAGTCACAAATGTTCAAACTCATTAACATCAATAATATTCATTAAATAATGAAAATCTAATTCTTGAAACTTAACAATATATAATTAATACTCCTGGTCTACAAAGCACTAAATGGCCTTGGACCCAAATCCATCCTAGACTTGCTTGTTCCCTATGAAGCATCCAGAGCCCTGAGGTCATCAGGGACAGGTTTACTGTGTGTTCCCAAAACCAGAACCAAACAGAGTGAAGCGGCATTTAGTTTTTCTGCTCCTCACCTGTGGAACAAACTACCTAAACAGCTGAGGTCTGCTCAAACTGTTTGATCATTTAAATCAGGCCTGTTCACTGCAGCTTTTTCTTAAACTCTTGCATTTTAATATGATAATTCATGTCTGTCATTTTAACTTTCTATTTCATTTTAACTTTCTATATGTTTCTAATGTTTTTCATTTTAACTTTCTCATTTTAACTTCCTATGCCTCTCCTGTGATTTTTATGTGTTTATGTAAACCACCTTGAATTGTCGTGTACACGAAATGTGCTATACGAATAAATTTGCCTTGCCAATAGTTTGAATACATTTTCAAATTTTTTAAAGAAAATTTAAGCATCAAATTTGAACTATGTCTTTGGTGTCAAAAGTACAATTGATAAAATCGGTTGTAATTTTCTACACGTGGTATTTTTAAAAGGATAACAGTTCCACAAAATAGAGATCTTTAGCTAAAAAATGAGCCGACTTCATAAATGATGTGTAGAAATTTACTTTTTCATGTTGATGTTCACTTTCACTTAATCAGACCCAAATATAGACTTACTAGCACGATGACCCAGGGGGAACCAGGGGTTCTAGATCCTCTGATCCAGTTCATTCCTTTACTTTCTTGGTAAATTCCACTGGCATTTTCAGTTGAATAACCTCTCAGTTGGCGTGTCTGTTTCTGCACGTGAAATTCGACACCATGGCAACATGGCCCTATTGTTTATCTGTTGCTAGGTAACCCACTTCAACGATGATTCTATGATTCTGGGCCATTGGGAGTTCATTGTATTCCAAAATGACTAATATCTCCCAAAGCATTGGTCCTATCAACTTGTTATTTTCACTAGTCTCTTCCTTGATCAGAAATACATAAGTATGCCAAACAGCAGCAGTCCACTCTTTCTGGATGTTGTGTGATGCCTGAGACACACAAAGTCCACTTCCCTTTTATAATATAGGATATTCCACAAAACTGAAGTACACTGTCACAGAAAGAGACAAAAAGTGAAGTTAGTTTTATGTGATTGTTGTACCCAAATGCACTCAAATGTAATGCAATGAATCCAAAAAGGAGAACCATGGACAATGTCATTCTTTAGAAACAGCTCCACCCAGTGGTAATTACAGGAAGGAAGGAGAGTTACTAAAGGCTTTGGACTTAATCCAGTCAGAATAAAAACTGGGAGAGTCCCACCAAACAACACAGACCAATCTAGAACCTGCTCTGATGTGGTCTACATTTGAGTAATGCAGTGATATGTCTCCTCACATATCAAAAACGGTGATATAGAAACTTTTATGGGATATTCTAGTCCAGGTTTGACCAGTGTAAGTATAACAGGTTTTGGCCTGGACTTGGTCTAATGTGGTTTATATGAGAGAAAAAGTCATGAGATGTCTGGTTTTGCATTTTCAAAAGTAGAATAAAGGTTTCACAATTTTTAAAATAATGATGATGATATTGAATTTGTTGCATTGCTTATTCTTTTATAGAAATGGTGGTGAAGCTTACAGTTTGGCCCATATTAACGCTCTTCAAACAAATCAGCTTTGCTAAGAGTCGGCTTGAAACTATGGAAAGCATTAACTGCCTTTGCATGATTGTAGTTTCTTGTATGTTAACTATTCACATTCCAGACTTTCTATGGTCATGTAACTGTACATCTAGAATAAGCAGATGTAATAAACGCTGGTACTCTTTCAGTGGCTTGTAAAATAACTTGTAATTCTCAAAAACCTCTACATGAACTTTTTACAGACAGAACAAAGAACAAAAGTAACTATTCGATTATGTGCATATTTATATATATATACAATATAATTATAATACAATATATTGTACACAAAGACTTGGATGTTTTTAGACTGTAAGTATTTTATAACTAAAGCCATCAGATTATTTAGGTCTTTATTATATCTATAAGCTGTTTTTTTCCCCCTTTAGCTGTATTCTTTTCTGAACTGATGCATTTTTTGATGAACGTTATTGTTTGGACATGACATGCACCACATTTTCTTTTTATCTTTTACTGCTTCAGATAAGGGGTATGGATTATCACATCTGGAAAAATGAAATAACATTGTTATTGTTTCCATAACTATGTGAACAAGGAAATAGGAACAGGAAGTGTTATATCATAGACCAAATCTTTATCCTCAGACTGCAGCTGACAGATAACAGTGCAGAAAATGTCTCAGCGCCTTGAAATTATGTTAAATGGTTACTGGTGAATAAATGTGAGCATAATTCAACTCATTGTTTGCTACTCAGAACATACTGCTGTTTAAGTGTCAAATGACTTATCCGGTTAAATATGTCCACGCTGATAAAAAGGGGTAAGATGCTGGTCTTTTCATATGATTGCCTGTCCTGTGGATCCAGTGGATTGAAGCTTCACTACCAGCTTCCTTCTCTCATTTTGCATGAAAAGGTCTGACAAGGGCTTATCATGTAGATTTTCCAGAGACAAGAAAACAGAACACACCCTGTGCGGTTTGCATTTGACCTTAGTTAAACACTGGAGTTAGATTTGTGTTCAGTGCTGAACATTTTGCCACTGCAAAACTCGGTGAGCATAAAGACATTATATACATTACATTATATGCAAAAGATAGTCAAGTAAAGGGCATTTCCCTTATTAAACTACAGAGTATACTTTAACTAGGTTTGAAAGAGTGGATTAAATCATAGTATAGCACCAATTCAGGATAGCTTTATTAAAATGCATCCAGTTTGATTCAGTAACATGACAGAACAAGCACACTGGCGGTACACAGCGGTAACCCATTCATAATAACAGCCTCTGTGTTTTTCAGACTTCATTGTATTTGTTCTTTTGTGAAAAAGTAAGTGACATACATTCAGGTCTTAAAAAAATTACATTCCATATGAAATTCAGCAAAGTGTGCCTTGAAATGGTCAGTTTTACATTGTCTTTACTACAAATGTTTTTAGAAATTTGCAGTTTGAAGAAAATAAGACTGAACAGAGGGTAACATCTAATGTGTTTTTTTTTCTCCCCAACATAAACATCTCACCACTGATCAGCCAATTAGTGTCTGAACTCTGATACGTTTACAGTACATAGCTCCAAACTGGGCAACCTTTGTTAAATGCTTGTACAGTTACCAACAGTTCTTATTAAATTTCAAGTGCCAAGTTTTTGTTTTGATGTGAATGTTTACAGTGCTCAATGTAACATGTTTGTAACTCAGAAGGTGTAAGTCGGGTTATACCCTCAGTATAGATAACAGCGAGAGACATTAAAACATTAATATTCAAAAGTGAAGAAGAGAGCATAGAATGACAAAAACGAGTAAAACGGGACAGACAACATTGAAAATCAAGGTTGGTGAATTCCTCTGCAATCCAGTTAAGGTTGGGTGGTAACTCCTCTTTGTCGGTACAAGCCAATTATTGCCCTAACAGTTTGAATCACCTCAACCAGCCTTAACTGTTGCATAGTACGAGAAAAAAGATCACATGTCCTCTTCAGCCTCCTCCTCAAACTCGCCCTCCTCCTCAGCAGTGGCGTCCTGGTACTGTTGGTACTCAGACACCAGATCATTCATGTTACTCTCAGCCTCTGTAAACTCCATCTCATCCATGCCCTCACCAGTGTACCTGCAACAACAATGAAAGTTATTCATACATCAATCCTGGGTAAGAGCAGGTTAGCACACGTAAAGCATTTCTCCTTTTAGAAGGAACAAGAGCGCCTTTTTCTTGACTTACCAATGCAAGAAGGCCTTGCGGCGGAACATAGCGGTAAACTGCTCAGAGATGCGTTTGAACAGCTCCTGAATAGCTGTGCTGTTGCCAATAAAGGTGGCAGCCATCTTGAGGCCACGGGGAGGGATGTCGCAGACAGCTGTCTTGACGTTGTTGGGAATCCATTCAACGAAGTAGCTGCTATTCTTGTTCTGCACGTTCAGCATCTGCTCGTCAACCTCTTTCATGGACATGCGGCCTCTGAAGATGGCTGCTACTGTGAGGTAGCGTCCATGACGTGGGTCACACGCTGCCATCATATTCTTAGCGTCAAACATCTGCTGGGTAAGTTCCGGGACTGTCAGTGCCCTTCAAAAAACAAAAAACAGTAAAATAAGGAATTATTTAAATAAGAGTAATATCCTAAAATATATACCAGGGCCACTTTCCAATCAATTAATATAAATCTGAATTCCCTTTACATAGAAAGTTGCTTCAACCACAACTTCTAAACAGATGTGTGAATAGTCACTGGCCTCATGAGTGAATTTGGTGTGATTATGATTTCTACAACAGAGCTACCACTCTAAAAATACACTTTCCTGCTGCTCTACCTGTACTGCTGGCTGCCTCGGCTTGTCAAGGGGGCAAAGCCAGGCATGAAGAAGTGCAGCCTGGGAAATGGCACCATGTTCACTGCCAATTTCCTCAAATCAGCATTGAGCTGGCCAGGGAAGCGCAGACAGGTAGTTACACCGCTCATGGTGGCTGAGACAAGGTGGTTGAGGTCTCCGTAGGTGGGGGTGGTGAGTTTCAGTGTACGGAAACAGATGTCATACAGAGCCTCATTATCAATGCAGTAGGTCTCATCTGTGTTCTCAACCAGCTGGTGAACAGAGAGGGTGGCATTATAAGGCTCCACCACTGTGTCTGACACCTGGAGTTGTAAAATTAAGAGAAACAGGAGACAAGAGGAGAAAGATGGAACAACATTAATGAAATATCAGCAACAAAACTGAGGATATATCAAATGAACATGGGTTAATTATTTTAAGGATTTTGCTAAATGACCCCCTATGTTCTAACTGGTTTATAATAAACTAAAGATATTGTCTGAACCTTGGGTGAAGGCACCACACTAAAAGTGTTCATGATGCGGTCTGGATACTCTTCTCGGATTTTGCTGATAAGCAGTGTGCCCATGCCAGAGCCTGTGCCTCCGCCCAGAGAGTGTGTGAGCTGGAAGCCCTGCAAGCAGTCACAGCTCTCTGCCTCCTTCCGCACCACATCCAGGACTGAGTCAACCAGCTCAGCTCCCTCAGTGTAGTGGCCTTTAGCCCAGTTATTGCCAGCTCCACTCTGACCTGTAAATTGCAAGTAAAAAAATGAGGAGTTAATAGAATCTTAATCCCATTGTTTTATCTTTAATTGTACTAAGTAATATACATGATTGATTTTATTCTCACCAAAGACAAAGTTGTCTGGTCTGAAGACCTGACCAAAGGGACCAGATCTCACAGAATCCATGGTACCTGGCTCCAAGTCCACCAGTACAGCACGAGGGACATACTTGCCACCTGGTGATGCAAACACAGGTACAGGAATTATTTTAAGGTGTAAAACCAGCTAAATCAAACTTTTAAGAAATAAACTACTTTGCTCTCTTTATCTTTAATAAATATACATTAAACAAATGGTGATTAATCAGAATACTTTATTAAGAAAATACAATTTACAAAATAAAGTAATTTTATTAGATCAAGTGCTTTTCATCGACTACTTTTTTATTTTATTTATTTATTTTATTTAAGTCAAATTCCAAGTTAAGATTGTTTTTATATTTCGTCGTTGAAAACAGGAAACACTTGATTTTTGGGTTGAAAACACAATAAAACATTTTCATTAATTTCTATTAAGGTGAAAATCCTTCAGAGGTCAGCAGATATAGTTTTGTTGATTTCTTGTATCATAGAGACAGGGCGACAGTAACTAGGAAGAGCCCATAATTCCCCTAAGAATGACTTCTAGTTACTTCTATTCGTATAAGAGCCCCCTGCAGGATGGCTTTGGTACTAACCAGTCGTCCCTTTGGTATTGAATTACCTACGCGCCCTCAGAAATAAGATAATGTAGCACTGGAGCTAGGAAGCTTTAGCAAAGAAAAGTTAACCTGTTGCCTCGTTGTAATAGACGTTGATTCTCTCCAACTGGAGGTCGCTGTCCCCATGGTATGTCCCGGACGGGTCGATGCCATGTTCGTCACTTATCACCTCCCAGAACTATAAAATAAAAGTCGACAGTGTTTCAATTAGCAGGCTGACTAGCACGACTTACCGTTGTGACGCAAACTGAACAGTTGATGAACGCCAGAGCTATCATTAGCTTTGTGGCTACTAAGCCACTTCAGCAGCCCGCCCAAACTAAATTTAACATTTACATACTTTAAAACTGAGGTAACATAATTAAAAGTTTATTCTAACCTTAGCTCCAATTTGGTTACCACACTGGCCAGCCTGAAGGTGGACGATTTCCCTCATTTTGGTCGAGTTTAAAAAAATGGTCAACAACGAATAAAGGAGGCAAAGTTGTCACCGGTGTAGAACTCCAGCAACGGACTAACCTGAGAAGGTAGGAGCACTGCCAACCGCATATGGTACCTGAAGCTGATTGGACCAGCTAAATGTCAGTCAAAAGAGGCTCGGCATTTCATTGGTGGGAAAAATGTGGTTCTGAGTAATGATTGGACAGTGTACTGGGAGTAAGTTTCCTTGGTAACACAAAACACAATGTAACAACAAGTTTTCTCTAGAGACGTTCACTCTACAAACTGCTTTTGTTCTTGTTGGCGTGCACTCTGATGTGTCTGTGACAAGAAAGCAGGAAAACACAAAGAATAAACCCTAACTAGAGAATAATGACATTGTTGTGGTTCAAATGTGGTCTATACATGAAATAACCTAGAATAACAAAAACGTCTTCATTAAAATTAAATTACGATTAAAGTGATTTTTTTATAACCGTTTACGCCCCAAATATGAGCATCTTAAAATAGGACGATAATCTCTGACAAATTGTTTTCTCTCACAACAATGTAGCTTGTCTAGGTAGCTATAATCTTCATTAACTTGCTTCAAAATAAAATTGACTGTATTTATGAACTACTTTTCTACCTCGACGGTACCAAAAGCGCTTTACCCGTCAGTCACTCTACAGCCGAACAGTTGATCGGACCAATTTCGGGTTTGGTGTCTTGCTTAAGGACACTTTGACATGTGGACAGGAGCCAGGGATCAAACCGCCAACCGCCCAGTTTATGGATGGGCCTCAAACGTGCGTGTGAACCGCAACCACCAAGAAATTCATAAGTTATAGTACAGTGTTTTGATTCAATTTTAATATGAATGTATATTAAAAATGTATCCATATTATAATTGTAAGGTGTCTTTGGTACAACGTGCTTTATTAGTCTAGAAAGCACATACATTCCTAAGAAAATACGGTCGTCTCAGTGAACGTATTCTGCGAACAAGGACACTCATAACTTGATAAAATTATTAAATCGTCTACTATATTAATAAACCCAGATTCTTGCAGTACCTCTAAACTTGCTTTACGTGGAAAGTCAGACATTTACAAAATATAAATTTCATTGTTCTGTAAGTGATAGTCTCCCCCCCCCTTAGTTTCTGTGTTATATATTTTTAGGGTGGTTAACCGGCCTTTTGTAGCTGTCAAGTGACGTCATATCCCTGCGACTGTTTACATGCGACGTACGGTCATGGCTCTATTTCCAGCTTTTGCAGAAGTAGCTACAAACGAAGTTGAAGATTCGCCTAAAGGTAATCATTGTTAGATGAATGTCTGAGCTTCATCTTAACCTGCTTGTTGATCCTTTTATGTTTGTCTGGTGAGATAACGGAATTTATTTTGAGCTAACTTGTACTAGCTGCCCCAACGTCAGCGCGTCGTTGAAGCTCATGGTTAATATTCATATCATTTACGAGTTCACGTCGCGATTAACACTTTTTTTTAAAAGACAGATTATCATCCTTTCGATTTCTGATAAATATAATGCTAGTATAGTCACCTAAGCACGAGTCTTCCTAAAACTAAGGGGCTGCGGTTTACAATAACGTAGAGCTTTGCAGTAGTGAAATTTGTATAAGTAGTTTACTCAATTACTGTCGTTACGTAGCCACAGATTTGAAGTATTTGTGTTTCACTTACGTATTACCATTGTATACAGCATCCTGCGCTTCCTCCATTACACCTCCGTGACAAATACTGCACTTGCAATTGACCTTGTTCGGGACCTTGTGGTAACTTTTCAGCTAAAAAAAAAAAACAAAAAATCACATTCCCTTCATGTCCAGTGAAAACCTTTATGTGTATCTTCATGTGCAGATTTTCAATGTTTGTGATACACTGGTGGGTAAGGTGCTTTTTTAAGTCAAGAAAACTCTCCTACTTCTCAAATTTCACAGCCTAAATGATTTAACTTTTTAATTGTATTAACACTGTTGAAATGAAGCTTGAAATTCCGAGTTCATAAAAATACACACATATAATGATCTAATATAATATGATGCATTTCTGTAGATTGAACAACTCTATAAAATCCAGTTCACACATGCTCGAGGTGTTGAGTACAGAATTTTTACTTGCAATTCACTATTCACAGGTTGGTATTAGTAGTGGTATTTTGTAATAGAGACTGTTGCAATGTCCAGTTATATTTGAGGTGTTCTAAGGGTATTTGTGACTGCTGACAAAGATGCTGCAAAAATTTTTTTCATTGTATTGCATCAATGATAATAAAGCTCTATTTTTTTTCTATATTGTGTTTAAAGGGAAAATAAAGTCCTTCATGTCGTATGAATAACTCTCCTTTTTCTTATCTCTCTTCTAGTCGAATTAGACTGGCTGAACAATAAGAGTTTTCAGACTGGGGATGCGCTTTCTCTTCACAATCGTTTTATAAACAAGGGCATTCAGAGACAGGATGAAAAGGACTCAAGGTACCACTAAATAAACAAAAAGGGCTGATGCTTGTTGCTTACAAAGACAATGTAATTGTGCATTTTCATTTATTCCACAACTACAAATGTCTACTTTAATCTTACAAATTTTCTGTGCTGTCAGAGAGGTGAGCTCTGAGGATGAGGATGGCCAATTACCACCCAAAAAAAAGAAAAAGAAAAGTGAAAAGAAGAAAAAGAAGAAGAAAAAACACAAGAAAAGAAGTGGGAAGTACTCACATAGCAGTGGGTCAGACTCAGAAACTATATATCCCAGTGACCTCATAAAGGAACAAGAGGCAGATAGGTATGCTTTGATGTTTGTGTTGCATTCTGTAATTTGTGTCTTCATTTTTTGCTGTACTATACTCTGTTTATGCTTGTATGTTGGTCTGTGCAGGGCTAAAGCTGCTCCATTAGCCAGTCATTTTTGTTGGCTGGATGACCTACAGTCACCCTCTCAGCAGTCTTTCTGTGTTGACCGTAAACCAGACCAAGCCAACTGGACTTACAAGTCCTTGTACAAAGGGGATATAGCAAGGTAGTATGCCAACAATTTAACAGGCAGTCATTACAAATATAATATTATGACATCTTTTTTCCGTGATTTTATTTGCATTGAATAAAGTTCAATAATAGAATAAACTTCACGCTTTCCCACTTTGACTTGAACAGGTCAAACACATAAATACAATATAATCACTGAGAAAGAATAAATTAAATGTTTCTCTGTGCCAGCTACAAGAGGAAAGGCCGCTCATCATTAGGCCTAGATGTTCGCAGACAGGAAATCAGCTGGGAGGACTTGACTAAAAAACAGAGAGGCGGGGACAAGAAGAAAGGAGCAGACAGATACTTTTCTACAGTCAGTCGCCAGCTTTTGAGGTCTGTGCCCCCTCTACCCACATTATCAGCAAATCCTGACTGTAGGGATGTCATCAGCACCAGCTCCTTCCTCACTCTGTGTGGGAATGAGGAGGAGGCCAAAGGAGAGACAGGTATGAGATTTAACCACTACAGGATGTGAAGAATCACACAGCTTTCCACACTGAAAAACACATTACATTGTTGGACATTACAATTTTATGGTTTGTCAATCCAGGTGACAGATCCCAGATGTCACTAGTGAATCCCCTCGGTGTCTATGACTCCTCTACGGCCCTCTGGCTGCAGGGGAAGGGAAAACAAGATGAAAAAGAGCACCAAACACAGGACGTTCAGACAGATCAGAACACAGTTGTACTGGCTGGGAGAACTGAAGAGTTTAACAGGCGGCTCAGAGAGCAGCCAGACAACACACAGCTATGGATAGAATTCATAAAATACCAGGTATGAATACGCTGCTTTGCCTATATTTTAACTAAGATTGTTATAGTTAAAGAAAATCAATAAAATAATAATGACATCTATGTGTGAGAAATGTTTTTGACAAAAAAAATGACATGAAATTCTACAAAATGCCTTAAGTTTTTTCCCCCAATTTATTTCAAACATAAATCTTGTAACACACTAAAAAATTATGTTTTGAAGCCTCACCCCTGTCAAATACTCTTAATTCTATTTTTTTTTTAAAAAAAAAGTGTACAATGAAACTGATGAAAACCAAAATAAAACTAAAAATTTTCAATAATTTAAATTAACCCATGATTTAATGAATACACATTTAAAATAAATATTAAAACTATTATAACCTTGACCAATGCACATGCCACTGTCTGCTGCTTTCTACTTTACTATGATATGATGAAATGTACAGTGCGTTTTTTTTTTTTGTTTTTTTTATGATTTTCAGATAACCTTATGGGACAGCTTATGCATTCATAGGTTATTATTATGTTTTGTACCCCTCTCTAGGATGAGCTGAGCACAACAGCATTTGGAGGTGAGGAGGAGCACAAGGCCAACGATCCAGCCGAGCATCATAAATCTTCCTACCGAGCAGTTCTGGAGAAAAAGCTGAGTATTGCAGAGCGTGCCGTGGCAACCAACCCTGGCTGCATAGCTCTACACCTGGAGAGGCTTAAGATCTGCCAGGAGCTCTGGGAGTCTTCAGCTTTGGCTAAAGAGTGGAAGAAACTGGTCAGTCCTCTGTTTTTATGTGTCTACTTGGTATCATACAGGATACAAGTGGAGAAACAGTCTTATGAGACCAAAACAGTATAAAAGTATACTTATTTTTTCATACTGGCCTCTCACATAGAGATACTGCAGAAATGTTTATAAAAAGCAAACATCTGCCTACGTTCCCTCATGTTCTCCATTGTCCCTCAGGTGTTTCTCCACCCAAACAGTGCCCCCCTGTGGAGGGAGTATCTGCTCTTCATCCAGAGCTATTTCAGCACCTTCACCGTGTCAAAGGTCAACTCTGCCTACGGGAAATGTCTCAGCACGCTCAGTGCTGTTCGTGACGGCAGCATGGTCTCACATCCAGCCCTGCCAGGGGTGGAGGAGGATATGCTGGGTAACTTTACACGTCTAGTTTTCCACTGAGAGATGTTCAGAAATGTCTGAATCTCATATCCAGTTTCCCATTCAGTCATTAATTGCTGAAGCCATTTTTCCTTGCAGATATCTTTACCCAGCAGTGTCATTTCCTACGTCAGGCTGGTCACTCAGAGAAGGCGATTTCCCTGTTTCAAGCCATGATTGACTTTACTTTCTTCAAACCTGACAGTGTACAAAAATTGTCCACCAAGCAGCAGGTACACACCTAATCCTAATTTCCTTTTAACAAGTGCAGTCAAACAATACAGTCAGTTGTTCACTTGTTGAGATACAGTACAGATGAGGAAGTGTAGATCTACATGATAAAAATGTAATCTCCCTGGTATTTGTTGATCAGTCACAGCTGTTTTTTTTTTTTTTGTGTGTGTGTGTGCGCAGGTGGAGTTCTTTGAGCCCTTCTGGGACAGTGGGGAGGCGAGGGTCGGGGAGCTGGGGGCCAGAGGCTGGAAAGCTTGGATGCTGCAACAGGAACGTGGAGGTTGGCTACAGCCCAGTGCAGGTAAAATACAAACATACTGAAACGTAAATACAGACAGACACAAAAAAGTTCAAGTCTCTGTTCTGAAAAAGTGTCTTTTCTGTTTGTATGTATGTCCTCAGAGGATGAAGATGAGGAGGAAGAGGAGGATGAGGAGGAGGTGAAGGATCGGAGCCAACCCAGATGGACAGTCTGGTTGGATGTGGAGTCATCTCGTGAAGCAACTCATTGGTTGCCCTGGAGACCTGACAAATCTAAGGGCCAATCAGAGGAAGACTGCGAGGACCCTGAAAGACAGGTATATGGAAATTTCAATAACAGTAATTACTCTTTACCAGTAAAGGAGAGTGTTAATTTTGTTTGAACCTCATGTCTCTCTTCGTTCATCTCTAGGTGCTGTTTGACGACATCGGACCGTCCCTAATATGTCTGTCTTCACCAGATCTCCAACTCCGTCTTCTTCTCCATTTCTTGTCTTTCCTGGGGCTGCCTGTGGATTCTGTGCTCGCTGGTGACTCTTCTCAGCCTTGCCTGATGCTGGAAAACCTCTCCTTTCTTACTCAGGGTATAAACATGCCAGTCATTCAGAATAATGAATATCTGATTCCTTTATATTACATAAATGAGTCAAATTTTAAGGTCCTACATAGACAGGACAGTAAAACAAAAATGAACCTCAGTGTGAGCTTATTCAGCAAACTCTGTTTTTCTATCAAGTGTCATTAAATCTGTCTGTGGCTAATGCTATGGCTCACATAGTGTTTGATGCTGTAGCTATACTTTATTACACAGTAAGTTCCATATTTTGTATTTTTCTTTATGCACACAGAACACTTTGCCTCTAATCTCTAATGAAACTAAAGATTATCATGTGAAAATTGCATATTTAACTGAGCCTCTGATCAGATCAGATGTAGAGCTACTTGATCATAAGATAATATGTACTTACAGATGAAAGTACTAAAGAATCTTGACTCTCTTAGGAAATGACCTTCAACGGCCTCTCACGTCCCATGACCTGCCTGATCTTGGGGTTAACTCCATAGGTCACATGACCACTCTTCAAGGAATAAGGAAGTTGGTTGGGCTTGGAAAACAGGGTGAGAGATTTGTGACTAATGTTATAAACATGGTCCAGCCTGTACTTCCCACCCACCACCGAGCTGCTCTGTCACTCAGTTTGGTCCAGTACGAGAAACTGAAGGTAGGTTCTGATATGTCTGATCTGTAACTGAGTTTGCTGCAGAGTTCAATCTGTCCTCTCTACTCACTTTATTATTGATATTTGCAGGTCCTACAGTCTGTGCACAGTGGAAACAAAAAGCGTCTCCGCTTGCAGGGCAAACGCAGCAAACGCATCATGAAGCGGCTGCTCAAAGAACCCGATAACCGCTCATCTTTGGTCCTGTGGAGGGAGTACGCCCACCTGGAGTGGCTTCTGGGCAATCTTGATGAAGCTCGCAAAGTTTTCTCCACAGCTGCAGCATTGGGAGGATCCAAAGGCCTGAGCTGTTCACACCTCTGTGAGCTGTGTCTGTTGTGGGCCCAGCTGGAGGTGGAGGATGGACCCAATGTGCATGGAGGGGGACTGAGGGATGTAACCACTTCACCCGCAGTCTCTGTACTAACCAGACTAGCAGAAGGAACCGCCTTAGTTTGTCCTTCTTCCTCCCAGTCCATCTCTCCAGTTTCCATACTGAAAGCAAGGAAGTCGTATGAGCAGGCTGTGACATCAAGCCTGTTGATCCTGGATCAAAACCCCCACAACCCACAGGCCACTAGCAAAGGTTTGCTTTTACTGTATCCTACATGTGTCTCTTCAAAGGCTCATATGAGGTTTACATACATACAACATATACATTTACTACAAAAACTGATTGTTTTGTGATAACTGACTTGAAGTCGACATTGCCGATTATGTAATCTAATGAATTGCTGTAACAGAACACAACTTCAGATAATCATTCAGGATGTTACAATGCAGATAGAACCACCAAAAGTTAAGACACCAGTTAGTTGTTAATGCAGCTCAGAAAGAAGTTAGAGACCATAGGTTCTACTTTTATTCATAGGTATTTGGGTAAAATTAGCATTTTATTTACTTGAGATACTTCTTAAAACAAACCCCTTAAGTTAGAAATAAAAATACTATTTCAGACCCCAAATAATACAAATTCAACAGGTTCATATTAATTTTTAAACACAAATACTATTGTTTTAACTTTGGAAGAGTTCAGAGACCAGTATTGGGGATTGTTTGGTGATTTAGAATAAGAGCTTTCATTTGTCCCGCTGTTCAGATTGTTGGCTACTTAATGCTACTCCTGTCACTAAAATGTAAGCTTGACTTTGTTTGATGGTGTTCAGGTTACACAGATTAGTTTAATTACTTTTTCTCTTCAGCAGGTCACGAGGATCTGCAAGTCCAGCAGTTCCAAGGTCTGGTGGGCTGCTATGCTCTGTTCCAGTACCTCACAGTGGACATTCAAGCAGCTAACACTGTGTATAGCCAGGCAAGAGACAGGATGGAGGGGTTACACAGCAAGCTAACACTTGACACCAAATGTGAAAAGGAAACTAATCTTTCTAT
This sequence comes from Ostorhinchus rueppellii, assembly GCA_030068375.1. Classification (NCBI taxonomy): domain Eukaryota; kingdom Metazoa; phylum Chordata; class Actinopteri; order Kurtiformes; family Apogonidae; genus Ostorhinchus; species Ostorhinchus rueppellii. Next base: position 2,444 of record JAQQZY010135002.1, on the reverse strand, counting down.
TAGAGAGGCTGCAACTGTTTCCAGCCATACCTTTAGGTACTATGTTAACAGGCTCGCTTCTGAGTGTGAGGTGTTAGCAATACAACAGGTAGCATTGCATCGGTATCACAACAGTATAAATGTTTGTCCACTGGCATCACTAAGAAAGACACTGACAGCTGCCCTGTCCACCTGGCCCAGCAGCGCCCCCCTCTGGAGCATCTACATACAGGTATGCTGTAGTTAGGAAATAGCTTTTTAAAATTCACCTGGTTATTAAATTCATTCTCCTTTTGTGGCTGCCTTCCCTTTAAATTGAAAAATAAATTAATGTACATCTCTAGTAGTTGGACTTTGCATCGTGACCCTAATGTTACCTGGGTTCCAGGTGGAGAACCATTACCATACTGCTGGTCAGGCACGCCGTTTTTTTCACTCTGTGGTGAGGGATAACAGCAGTGTGGTGCCACGCCTCTTTGCCATTGTTGCTGAACAACAAAGGAAGCAGATGGTGGATGCTGCTCAGAGGTAGGAGCACAGAGGATGATGGGTACATGCAGTGTTACTCTGCTCTCATGCCAAAATGGTCGTCTTATTTGGATATCTTCCCTTCAGGGAAACAAGACCTCATCATTTTCAGAAACATTTTTATTAAATACTTGGTACAAAGTCAGGTTTTTGTTTTGTTTTTTTTTTTTAAGTTTTAACCATACAATTTGTAATATTCTCCCTAGGTCTTGTTGCCATGGCAGTGCCCTGCCCATCTTGCCAGAGAATGGCCTCAGTAACCGAATCCGTGGACTGTTTGAAAGCGCCATAGGAACAAAAATAGGAGCTCACTGTCCTTTACTTTGGAGGATCTACATGCATTTCCTGGTGAGACAGAAAATAACACACAAACTTTAATTTTTACTCTATTTGAGGTCAGAGGAGGTAGCAAGTTGCTTGTGGGTTGTTGTTTTTTTTGTTGTTGTTTTTTTTTTTTTACCATTTTCAAATATTGACTTGTAAGACCCAACACACAGTGATAATCACTCACATGGATTTCCCTTGTTTAACTGGATGCACAACACAAATATTGACTGACATTAAAGGCTTATAGCTGTCCTACATGAATGTGTTTTAGGTATCAGATGGGAAGGTGGATAAAGCCACTGGGATCTTCTACAAGGCCTTACAAAATATTCCCTGGGTGAAGGTGAGACATAACACTAAGCTTTCTTAACAACACCTGCTCTTTGTCTTCTTTACTTTTACACTTTTAAGGAAATAAACTGACCCCCAATTGTTGTGTGGTAATGCATGCAAATTTGCATTTATTCAAATTTGTTGATGGTTGTTTTTGTCTGGCACGTGCAATGCCTTCGAGCAGGGTTTGTATATGGATGCGGTGCAGCTGTTTCCAGAACATCTGCAGGAATTTGTCGACCTGATGACAGAGAAAGAACTTCGTGTCAGATTGCCTTTGGAAGAACTGGATATACTACTGGAGGAATGAAAATGCACATGTACCACACTGAAGAGTTTGCATCCACTTAATGGCACATTTGAGATGATTGCAAGAGTAAACAAACACACCATACACACAACATAGATAAAATACCACAAGGAGTTGCAGCGTGTACGAATGAAGTTGCAGTGATCTTATCTCAAGATGAGCTTAGAAGATGTCACTTGTATATTATGTCTAAAATGCTTTGTATGCACAGCAAACTACCAAGATTGTATTTTAGTACGGTTGTAAGAATTGTATTTTGTATTTTAGTGATATTGTCAATAAAACAACAATCATTTAGATGTTGTGTGCTTGTGTATTTCTAAACAAGTTGAACATTACAGTATGCAACCTGAATACATAGATATTTGTCTTTTGACTTCATCAGAAAACTCAAATGAAAATGGAAGACAAACAGAAGACATAAGAAAAGGTACAGCAAAGTACTATTTTAACCCATAAAGACCCAAACATCTACTGGCGACCAATATCATTTACTGTTATAAAAGAGAAATATCTGTTGATCCATTAATCATGTGAATAGATGTAAATAATTGGTGTAAAATGGTATTTGTCATCTTTTCATGGTCATCAGATATGACCCATTTGGATGTTCAGCGGTTCCATAGTGAATGTGGAAATACCCTCCACAATATTGATTCAACAGTAAAACCCATGGAGTTGGATCAATGACAGAGGATAAACACACTGGGTTTATGTTCAGTTATTGACATTTAACAGAAATTTTTGTTGTTGTTTGACTTTTCTCTTTTTTGGGTATAATAACCCTCAACTTTAAACTGAGCTTTAATTAACATCTACATAATTAGTACGGGTGCAGTGGTTAGCACACGTGCCTCACAGCAAGAAGGACCCGGGTTCGATTCCCGGGAGATCCTTGGGGCCTTTCTGTGTGGAGTTTGCATGTTCTCCCCGTGTCTGTGTGGGTTTTCTCCGGGTACTCCGGTTT
>JAQQZY010134928.1:0-21567 GCA_030068375.1 Ostorhinchus rueppellii | reverse complement strand
ATCTATCTATCTATCTATCTATCTATCTATCTATCTATCTATCTATCTATCTATCTATCTATCTATCTATCTAAGGTATTTTCCCATATCTAATTTCCTGATTGTTTAGATGTTCATGTACGATCAGAGAAAATTCAAAGGGTACTGACTCAGAGAAAACTGAAGGAAAACTGACTTTTTCGACAAAATACTATACATCGTTATTTGAACATAAAAACAGCTACAGCCACTGTCATTTGTCAGACTATGTGGATTTCATTGATGACTCAGTTTTGCAGAAAATGACAGTGTTTCTATGTTCAATATGGAGTCTCTGAATGTCAAAATGGGTCATATCTAATGGCGATGAAAAGCTATGAAACTGATTTTACCTGAATTTTGATCGTGGTTCAGAAGTTACTAAATATTTTCGATCAGTAGATGCTTTTGGCTGCCTGATTCTTGATATAATGTTGCAAAGCAGATAAAAATTAAAACTGTATCACTTTCATATGATGCATTATGCATATGTAAACATTTGAATCATGTTTCATCATCATATTTGTGGACAGTAAAAATTAAGACAAAAGTGAGTTATAAATGGTTTTTACTTAACAATAAAGGCAGTTTCAAGAAATAAGTTCATTTGAACATCTTTAAGTAAATAAAATTGGTAACTATATAAATTAATTCATCATTGCAGGGGGGAGGTTACATAATATTTGAATTGCACTATATTTTGCTGTCTTTGTTACGGAACTAAAAAGTTTTTTAAAAAAAACAATTATCATTAATTTTTGTTCAGAATAATTTAACATAAATCTGTCAAAACTGAGAAATTCATGTACTAGTGTAATATTTAATAAATCTAACCATTTTTTGAGAACATTGGAACAACTTTTTAAGAAATATTTTTATCAGTTTAGAACTTTAAATGTAATTTTTGCCATGAATAAATTATATCACAGTGTATCTCCGTACAGCATGAATAAAAATGATGTAATTTTGCAGTAAATGTGATAAACTACAGCAAAATCACAACTCTGCTCCTTAAAAGTGAAAAAGGACTTCTATCAACTGTCCCTGCATAAAACCAGTTTAATCACAGACATAAAGATGCTTCGTCTTACTGTCATTGTCAGAGGTGATCAGATTGTCCCAGGGCATCTTCCTCTCATGATCCGCCTCATGCAGCCGCCCCTGGATTCAGCAGATTCAGTGCACATGTGAAATGAAGCAGTGGTTTAAGTGGCCTCTCGTCTTCTGCCTCTTTACAGGAAATGAGTCCGTACAATGCCATGAGAATAAAGACTGTCTGTTTGTGTGTGTTTGCGCTGGTAGATGATGAGTAACTCGCATGAGAAGTTCACTTTTTCCTCGCCACCCATCGACCCGAAACAAGGACAATGACAGCATGGAAACCCTAGAGCCACGCAATTTCACTACAGATGAATTATTCAAAACAGTTATGACTGCCTTTATGCAGCTGTGTGTGTTTGAGTGTTTATTAGTGTAGATTTGGACTATATGGTTAGAGAAATACCATGATATAGGGTTATGAAAGAAACAGGCCTGAGTACAGATAAGAGAGCTATGAAATAACAGAGTTTTCAGAATGTAACAGCACATGAACAACATTTAGCTGCACCATCTTTTGAATAGCTAAAGTTATTTTTCACATAGAAATAACTTACCTCCTCCTTCTGATTTCTGATATACATTTTTGGTATTTGTGACATAAACAACAAATGAAATCCTAAAACTGAACACAGACTAAGCTGATTTTTTGTTCAAATCTCACACAAAAAGGCCCATTTCATCTTGATTTTCACTGATGAAATTAATCCTTGTGGCTAGTTTCTTGTTTAATAACAAGTTTTGAGACAAGAGTAAAGGTGAGATTTGCATTTTATTTTAGAGGTTATTAAACTGAGCTGATAGTTGTACGGAGCCAGTTTATATTTTTAAGAAAATCCTTCAATTATGAATAATCCCATGTGTGATTCCTCATTTTGTATGACTTGGGTTGGTTCATTGACTATGATTATGTTGTCCAAATTGGATTCTCTGTTTAGATTAGGATTAGTATCTGGAATTATAATCTCATAAAGGGCACCTTGGAACACATTGGTGGTACTGATTTTATGATTTGGAGTTAGTTTGAGACAAACAACATAGAAATGATAAAATGGTAAAGAATAAACTGTTATTACCAGAATGGCTCCAAAATGTTTAAAGAAAAAAAAAACATGAAACATAAAATCTGAACACTAAATCCTGATTGGCAAAAACTCACAACTACTTAAGCAATAAAAATAAAAATAATTGAGAACAGCTATGGTAGGAATTATTGCATCAAATTAATTCTGAGCATGGATGGGTGGTTTCAGAAGCAAATTATAAGTTTATTGAAGAAGTGGGCAAACCTAAATAACTCTACTCAGCCAGTGAGTCTGCCTTTGTAATTCTGTTAGCGTGCCTGGATGAGCCGTTTTGGAGGATAATGGGACAGTTCTGATACCATCTCCAATGAATCCATTCACCAGCTCTGACCCACTAGGACCCACCCATCTGTTACTGGCCTCACACACACACACACACACACAAACACTACATAGATACAACATACATATATACATACATACACAACCCTTGTATGTGTTACAGGAACACACATTTTTACTCTGTCCAAATGTTCCCTACTCTTAAACACTTGTTTTCCCAATCTCTTACTTCTATCAATAGTACTTACTTGTTTTATGTCTACATTGTTTTCCTGCTTTCTGTTTATGTATGCACCTGTACCTGTTTCTCATTCTTTTTAAAGTTACGTTATAACAGGTGCATTTCAAGTATGTCTCAGCTGTTAATTCTAATTTCTAAGTTCCATCATAAAATACTTAATACTGTAACATTATGCAAACTCATCTCACATTCATGTACTAGGAGCTGGTCTTCAAAAAAAATGCATTTTGTTCTTGGGTTAATTTAGAATTATTTCTAATGTTAAGGCTTTGTTGAGCACAAGTGTTGTAGGATGCATCTTATTTCATTGGAGATCAGACATTTAAGCAGATATGTGAGTAAGAAAATGGAATATTGTCATGTTTGCATTTGACTGTCAACAGACATGTGCTTTAAGTCACTAAACCTGTAGAGGGCAGTGCTGCTCTATATCGACATACTAAACCACATTCCTCTGCATGGTTAAAAAAATTATCAGTGAATCTGTGTCTGACTTGAATATTGCACGTGAATATTTGTGCAGAAAAAAACTAATTATCATAGACCTCGAAGCATATCTATGTACATGTGCATTAACGTGAGCGTGGGAAGAGGAGGCATATCTGTTTGCCTGTGCTTAAATTAGCTGCAGCTATGGGGGAATCATAGTACAGAAAGGTGAAGGAGGTCATGAAGTGTACTTGAGCAGAGACTGACATCAAAACAAACTGATACCTACAACTGCCTGTAAACATATATACAGGCTATATGGACAAGTCCCATCCCTGACAGTGTGTAAATCAGTTTAACCAAGGTTACTGAACCTGTTAAAGTGACATTTTAGTGTATAATGTAATTCTATATTTTGAGAATATATTTTCATACATGCTTTTTTTCCCCAGTTATTTATTTGTAACCAGTCCACAACATGTTCATATGTAATTTGCATTAGTTCTTAAATACATATATTTCTACCCTTTTCTTATAGTTTGTTGGAAAATAGATTTACATTAATCATATGTAGCATGCTGTAATTTACACAGAAAGGGACTCTAAACAGTATTTAAAGCTATGTTAACAAAAAGTCATATCAAGTATAATGGTTATTTGTGCTTGTTTGTGTATATGTATATTTTATTGAATCCTTTTAATATTAAAATGCCCCTTTGTGTCTTTTTGTGTCTGATATGATATGAGTCTGCACCGTACCATTTTACTGTTGCTTTCCACCTAAACAAAAACATAATTTGTGATCAGTGTGAAGGCGTTAGACGATGATTCATCCCACTCTTGGCACAATAAGACACTACTGATCCCTGTGAAATGTCTCCATGTACTGTATGAGTCCAACCACAGCTCCATAACAGATGATCTGTCTGTCATCCAGCTCCTTAAAACCTAATGCAGGTCAGGGAAGCAGGAAAACAACACTGGCACTGAAGAGGCCTGGTTAGTGAGGTTTGGGGCGCTGTATTGCATATTGCTATGAATAAATAGCAGGCGTTAACAGAAGAAAGTGCTTTCATTATAAATGGCAAAAGTGGGGTTTCTAGTTAAATCAGGCAACAATGTTAAAATATTCTACATTATTTAAATCCTTCATGCGCTGTTTTTTTTACTGCGTTAAATATAAACAACTTGTATGTATTGCTGGCTGTGTATACGTCCCTGTAGTGAAAGATTAACCAGTGAACTTTGTATAGCATTAGCTACACAACTGTTGACATTAAATGTAAAACAGCATGGAGTTGTAGCCCAGAGGTTAAAACTTGGTTGTTTTTGTCAGAGAGAGCAGATCTGAGAGGGAAATTCAGGTTATTCAGGTGTGAGTGTATGAGCAGATACTTGTTTTTTTTTGCTTGAGGCGCTCAAAAAGAGACAGCACATGTCTACAGTGGATTCTATAATATGCAATTTCAGTGTGATACATTTCGTTTGCCTCGAAGGCTGCCTGCAGTGACTGATTGGTGGTGAGCTGAGGTTGGACTTGTTTTTTAGTTTTAGAAATAGAGACACCGCCTTAAATATTCCTGTATCCTTGTTGATGTAAGGTTGTTTTAGCTTTTATGGAATGAGAAGATAACAAATTAACTACTGTAGCTTTTCTCTATTACAAAGCCACATGTGTTTTCCTTAAAAAGTGTTCACATAGACCTGGACTTTTTCCCTTTAGCAAATTCTTTCTTCCTGTTTCTGGGAATTTGTCAGGGAGAGAAGTGACTGTTGCCCCTGTAAGGAAAAAAGAGAAAGAAAGTAATAGTTTGGGAAGGAAATTTGACTCCATCTAGAAGGAGAAATGAGAAAAAGATATGAGTTTACATGGATGAAAGAGGAGAAGTGTGTTGCTCAACTTTGTGTTCGTGTTGCAGCTAGAGATAGAAACTATGTTGGTGTATGCGTGTGAGAGAGAGAGAGAGAGAGAGAGAGAGAGAGAGAGAGAGAGAGACAGCATGGTGAGAATGCATGCGTAAAGCAGCGTCATCAAATAAGGAGGTGGGTCCTGTCTGACTATGGGTGTTCTTAAGGGTGGGACTTGGCTGCTGCAATTGACAGATTATAGCAATGGGGGCGTGGCTTGTCCTTGCAGACAGAGCAGCACGTGGCCAGGCCCATCTGCACGAGGGAGCAGCAACAAAGACCAGCCAGTCTCGGGAACAGAACAGAACTAAGGACATCTGCTGCACACACATGCACACACAACCTCTCTGTTTCACACACATACTCACATGCGGGGGTTCACATTTGTTCACTCGCCACATGCGTACAGTCCAATATAGATCATATATCACCTGAAAAGGGCAAATACACACAAAGGGGCATAATTTGTACATGGCATGTACTTATTCCAGAGCTGGAAAGGAACATTTCACATGCATATGCACCAACTTTCAGTAAAGTTTCCTGCAACTTAAACAAACATTTGCTTGCAACAACACACATATATTCAGCCACTGTGTTAAGACAGTAATGACCAGATATCCATGTATGGTAATGTTTGGGTGTATGAAGAAAGAGAATGTAAGAAATACAGAGCAGGAGTTTGAGAGAGAAGCTGCAAAATAGAGTGGACTCCTCCCTGTGCAGAAATAACAAGAAACACATTCATGGGAGTTGTAGAGGAGTTGTGTAGCAGCACATGCAAAAGACTGAATGGTCAGCAATTGCTTAATCAGCAGGTCACATTAGTTTGTTTCAATACAATTTTAAGGGAAATTAATTTATTCGCATAAACCCCTTCAGCTGTCCTGTCTGGTTTTTAAAGGGACTATCAGTTTACATCATCAATGCTACAAAAGAATGGAATTACAAACTATAGAACAGAAAATCAAATCGATGTAAAAACACAGAACAGTATGGATATATAGCACTTAAACATTACAACTAAACCAAACCAGTCATCAGTAAATACATAGTACATTCAAGTGTTAAGCATAAGATACATACACAATAACAAATTAATAAAGACAAGGCATGTGTAATCATACAGAGTGATGCGATGGATTTAACATAAGCAGGTAAATTACTCTAGTCGCCTGAGTTACTAAACATGATAACTCTTCACCTGATTCTGTTTTATTAACATATGGACTAGTGAAATAGAGCTGGGCAGAATGCCTAACCTAATCATTTGATGTAAACAGAACAAGATATCATTGTAAGTTAGAGGAATAATGAACAAAGTACTGAATAGAAAAAAGCACAAGCGAGAACAAACATGCAGTCTGTTATGTGCTGTGTTAAGTGGGGCAAGGTCTGCTTTTGAAACATTCTGATACAAACCATCACATTAATCTAGACTAGGAACCACAATTTAATACGCAAACTGTACAAATGTTGCAAAGCAGTTTTGTGAAGAATAAAACTGATTGCCAGGTTGACCTTAGAAGAGACACACTTAATATGTGAAGGACAGTTCCAAATCCAGCTATACACTGAAATATTAGAAGCCAGAGGTAGAAGCCAGACCTATGAGGTATTGAAAGCAGACTGAATTTGTTCTAAATTGGGTTTGATGGTATATAGGACAGTATATCGGCATATATGGTAGTTAAACAGAACAGTTACTGAAATTTGGAGGGCAATTGTTAATGTGAAAAGAAAAAAAGAAGTGGTCCCAATACTGGTCCTTGAGGCACTCCTCTTTGTTGAATTTGTCGGGTTTGGAGTTATATGTGACTATCACCAGCATATTTAGTTGTTATATAGAACAGTCCCTGAAAATTGGTGGCAAATGAAACATGAATAGAAAAAAGAATGGACCACAATATTGACCCTAAGGAGACACGTTTGGAGTTATATAGGACAGTATCATTAGCATTTACAATAGTTAAACAGAACATTCATTCATTCATTTTCTATACCCGCTTTATCCTCACTAGGGTCACGGGAGTCGCATGGAGCCTATTCCAGCTACTTAAGGGCGAAGGCGGGGTACACCCTGGACAAGACGCCAGTTCATCACAGGGCTGACATATAGAGACGAACAATCACTCTCACATTCACACCTATGGGCAATTTTAGATTAGCCGATTAACCTATCAATGCATGTCTTTGGATACAAACAGAACAATTGCTGAAAATTGGTGTTTAATTGTTGACATAAATAGAAAAAAGAAGTGGTCCAAATATTGACCATTGAGGCACACCACCTTGCTGAACAACTAAGCAAAATGTATTACATCGTAATACACCACATTGTTTTCTACAATGAAACCAAAACACAACATGTTTGGATTAAAGAATTACAAATATTCTATGTTACCCATGAGTACTCTGTTATGGATGTTCAATATTTCTCCATATTTATGGATGTACATGTAAGTAAGCAAATTAATTCTTAGCAAAAATGATCTTGAACTTCCAGTACTCATGCAGACAGGCCTCCTCTGTTCACAATGTTTTTTTTCTTTCTCCTCAAGTGGCCCCTCCATCTGGGGCTACACATGAAGTTGAATGTGGACAGAGAAGGGTGGGGAGCAAGTTTTGAGGCAATGGTTTTAGTCAACCTCAGTGCAGAGCTTATCAAACTCCGCACACAGCTTATGTAAATGGATAAGCTGCCATTTCCACCACCAGCCTCTTTATCAAGTGTCTCACCACACCGACGCCAAACACAAGCAAGCTGTGCCTCAGTGTGTATGCATGTGTGTGTCGGATGGGCCAATATCTGCCTGGTAACTACAGACTGACTGCTCCAGATTCATATAAGTAATCCTCACACACACACAACAAACGGGATGGCTATGAATTGTATGCTCTCGCTGTCATAGCAACATTGCCACTTTCAGCTCACGTGTATGTGTCATGGCTGTGGAAAGGGATCTCTCTAGCCCCCCTTTCAATAGTACAACCACCACCAGCTCCACTCTATCTACCCACCCACACACACGTACTGGTACCGAGACCTACAAACACACACACAGGCATGTTTAGAGCCATAACAGCACAGAGATGAGGGGGATGGGTAACGATACACGAAACCTCCCACTCTCTCCTTAGCTGTCCCCTCCCCTCACTAAAGCCGATGAACCTTCACATACTAAAGAGACATACATTTACATTACACATGCTCGTTCTTTCTGCTCATACAGGGCCACCATTAACAAAACAATCACACACAAAGACCTCAGTGTCAAACACAGACAAGGTTTTCCTCGGCTTCCCCCACCCTTCCTGTGCTTTCTTTACTCGCATAAAGAAATAGAGGCTTATGTCTGTACAATAGACAGCTGTGTATCAAATATGGAGGATCATTTGCATGCATACGACACAAGATTTTTAACAAGCATTGTTTGCATTTAACAAAATACCATAAAGGGAGTCACTGTGTAACAAAATCTGTGTAAAACTGGCTACTGGTCTGTCAGTAGCTTTGAATATCTCCCATTATAAAACATCTTTGATTACATTATTTGATCACACACTGTTACTGGAACCAGATAACAAAATGTTCCTTGTTTTTAAGGATATACGGTGTGTACAAACTGTATACAAATAGCCTTTAGCCTACAGCCTTTGAGGAAATTGTGAGAGGGAACAATAACCACTAAGTCATAGAGAATAAGTTAATGATAATTAATGGTAATATGATGTTCAGAGCTTTGTTTGTGATTAGTCTTATAACAAAGACCTTGTAGCTGACTCATATAGCCACAAGCATCCAACAGTTATAGTGACTCAGATAATCACTAACTGGATTATAGATATGAAAGATCAACAAAACAGCTCATCAGGAATTGTGTTATTATCAAGCAAATATACTTACAACTCAGTAGCAAGGTCACTAAAATCACAAAATCATTCTGAACAGGGAGAGAAATTCTGAATTTGCGCAAATATTTTAGTCACATTTACATGATGTATGTATATCTTATCATTCAATAATAATAATAATACAGCCAACATACCAGTACTTCCATAAACCAATAAAAGTTGTGAGACTGATTGTGTGTAGAACAAAAACAGACAAATATTCTATACTATCATACTTTATTTTATTACACTGTAAAAAAACAAATATGACTTTGTTTAGGAAAAGATATTGTTTTCTGTTGCTTCCATTCATAGAAAACAACATCACATTTTTATAATACACAGGTTATGAAGAGACTAATCTTATTAGTTTGAAAATGAAAATGAAAGAAGAGGAGACTATTCTCTGTAGGGAATTTGGGGAATTTCTTGTCTGGTCCACAGGTGAAGTACAGACTTAGCATTAAAATGCATCCTGTGTGACCTGATTAGTGGCCATTAGGGCAAGGCGTGAACAGACTGAGGACACACTGAGATTCAATGACTCAGGACGCATATTAATGCAGGGTGTAAACATGGCTGTTCTTTTACTTCCACTTGAATTTGCCTTCTTATGGTTACAAATTAATTCTGGTTTCAGCTGGAGCAAACAGACTGCACCAATAGCTTCCAGGCCTCTGAGTTTCCATGAATCGACACCTGGAGAAGACACTTTGTTCCCTCACAAAACACACATACACACCACCCTAGTCTTGAGTGTTTGTTTTCTTTTCAACGTCGCTTGTAGTGCCTGGGGATGTGGGTGACGTTATTCTGAAACAGTGGGAAATACGTTGGGACTTGTTCAACCTGCAGGGCGAACTATACAGCGTTCATTACACATTGCAGGGAAAGGAAGGTACATGTTTTCATATTTGACAAAAACATGACCAGTAGATGTTGTGTTCTAATGGCTGTTGCTATTAAAACAATTCACTTAAAGTAAAATTCATAAAACGTAACCAATGAATGTTTCGTATGTAGCATGTCGTATAAATATTTTGAGATCAGCCTCTTAAAGTATGGATTTTCTTATTGTGTTATTCATTCATAATAAACAAGATAAACGATCTGCCCTTGAGCTTGAAATAGCCCAGACACTACATAAATTGCATTAAGTTCTACAACCACCAACACATTTAGAGATAAATATTATGATTTCAAGCCACGAGATATCTAGGGCAAAATGAAGATCTAATGATAATGTAACACCTGCTCCTTACAAAATAAAACTCTAAACTATTACTCATTTGTTTCATCAATCTTAGTAAAATAGGTTATAGCAGACATTTACAATGAATGAAAATAACAATACACTTTACACAAATTTCAAGCTGAAATCGAAAGAAGAAACATCAAAACCTAATTTGTTCACATTCACATTAAAAACTCCATGTATTTAATTTGTACTGCAACATATTATAGAGTAAAAGAAAAACAAAACGTTGAATTCCCTTTAACATTTTTGAAGACATGACTCTTTTACCTGTTTTGTCTGATTTATTTTAGGCAAGTATATATGATCCTTTTTGTCTTTTACTGGATGACATTTTAATTCATTGTACGTGTTACAGTGACAATAAAGAAAGTTTCACAGTTTTTTCCCATTTGTTTGAGTGTGACCCAGTAACAGGCTTAATACATTTACTCTATTCTATTCTAAAGTCAGATTCTCAGACCTGTTTACCATTTGTTTGTGTGTAAACTAGTGATAGCCTTACATTTCACAACTGGATTTTAACAGCCGTATGCCCTGAAAAACCTCTGATCTCTTGGAACTGCTTGGCTCTTATCTTTTGTAACCTACCACAAAACATGTTTACACTCTCAACAGTGTTTATGAAGGTGGGTGGGCAGTCAAGTGACAGCTTCAGCTCACCAATAACAAACAAGTTTGTATCTCTCAATAGTTTACAGTGGTTTTGTTGACACAAATAGGGACATAAATTATTAGTAGTCAGCTATAGAAGGGGGGAAAATAGGCATTCCCTGGTGATTACTCGCTTATTCGTGTTTTTTTTTTTTATTTCAGTCATGTCAGCACCATTATTCATCTGCCCATTCATTTAGGCCGATTACTCAATAAAAAAAGATTCGTGTCCTTGTAGGAGGATGACGAATAGATGTGTAATAACGCAACATTGGCTTTGCGCAGGCGCAGATGTGTCTAGCCCCCGCCGCCCCGCCCCCCTCTTCGGTCTCAGAGAACTGTAGTTATCGCCCGGGGGCTCCGCGCGCAGCCAATGGAGACACGTTGTTTTACCCGTGACATCATCCGCCACTCCTCTTACTAAAGAAGGAAACAAACATCCATCCAGAAGGAACGGGACACGGAGCGAGAAAGAAAGAGAGGCAGGAAGGCGAGGAAGGGAGAGGTAGCTAAACACTATCTGAACCAGCCTGACACGGAGGACGGCACCGTAAATACTGCTATAAAAAGGCAGAGGAGATCCACACAAGGACCCGTCGACCGTTTTTCCTGCCACCACTAACGTCTACTTTTTCTGTCTGTCGTGAAAGTTCATCGAATTTTAGCAGGTGAGGATCTGGGATTATTCACGTTTTAAGGATAAAAATACGACCCGAACTCCATAAGTAAACACGGAGAAGGGTTTTAACGGTAACTAAGCTGATGTTCGGTCATGGCGACCTTTAATGGTGGATTGAAAGGTCAGGTGATATGTGCGTGTCGGTTTGTGTGGTAAACAAGCCTTTTTCTTCGTCCGTGTTTTGCTCGTTGAAGTTGTCACCACCATCTCCTCCTCCTTAACTGGAAATATCACAAGTCCTCGAACGTGACTCCGTCTGGTTTAAGAGAAAAACAAGGGAGGGAGCTAGCTAGTGCTGTCTGTTTTTCTATTTGCTCAGAGCTGGGGGATGGGGGAACCAAAGCCAGCTAATTCCTGTCTAGAAATAGAAAATTCATAAGCCGAATGGACAAGAAGAGCGAGAGTTGCTCTAAAATTACAACGGAACATTTGCTAAAATATTAAACGACGTCCCGGTATGTGGGTACGTGTTCAAGTGTTTGCAGTAGTTTCCACCTCCGAGAAAACAGCGTTTGGCTGGTGTTGTTAAGAGCTATTTGGCACCATCAATTCGTTTCTAAGTACTCAAGAGTGGTTATATAATAGAGGTTGTGCACACTGCTTCACTGAAAACACGTAGAAAATGCTTATTAGTTAATGTGTTGCGAGAATTGGGAGCTACAAAACGATGTACAAACAGGAAGCAGGGAGATTGCAGACAAAGGAAGAAAGAAGAAACAAAGGGAGCAGAGACCACACTGTCTAGACTGATCAGGATTTTTTAGGAAACATATGTGCTGCTGCTCTCTATCGCTCTCATGATAACTATTTGCACAATTATGTCCTTTTTATAGAGAATATTTACTGCTTGTAAGCATACAGCAGTGGTCTTTTTCTGTTCTGTCCTTCAGTGTGACTCAGTAGTTTTCAACCCAGCAGGGCCTGAAATATGAGCTGAGCTTGCGGCTGATAAAGGAGCACAGTCTTCCCCTTTTGTTGGCTTGAGATTATCTATTACACGTTTGTTTTTCAAACTCAATTGTCAACGTCCTCAGATACTTAAGAGTCCAATTTCGAGTCAGACCAGTTTTCACCCTTTATTGCTGTGAGTTTTGGGGATTTCAAAGAGGGAAGTTGGTGGTGGGTGACTGTAGCTGGTAGTCTGCTCTGTGTTGGAAACCCCCTGACTTACCCTGTTGGATGTGCTTGACAATACTCAACCAATTGATTATATTACGTTTCAGCATACTATCCATGCTTGGAAGCAAGACAGGTTTATTAGTTTCCAAGCAAGCACATAGATATTACTAATAAAGCTTGATAGCTGAATACCTCAGTTGATGGCAACAACATTAACACAGACTATGGATTTTAACATGCATGTATTCAGTCCGATTTCAAGGGGATGTTTTTTTAACTCTGTAAGATCAGTGATTTCACCATAATCCTGTTCATGAGAGGTCTTGTCAGAAGCTAGGTTAATATGTCTGCTGTTTATCTAACAGCTGGGTCCAAACGTGACAGCTGAGCCACGCTGACCATTGTTCCTTTGTGTCAGAAAGTAAACGTCATAGCTGATCTGTGAGCAGCTAAGGCGCTTGTTACATTTTCCAGTGTTTATTGTTGTTGCCTGATGCAATCAAGTTTGATTTTTGTTGAATCCATTGTCATTCATGTCTGAAAACCAAAGCCTCAAATCCCAAAATGTGAATCAACTGTCCTAGATTCAGTACAGAAACTGCTGCAGTTTGGTTTAAAGGGGTTACTGTCTGCGATCACATTAAGAAAAAGTCTTTTTGAGCTGCATGCTGGCATTAACAACCTCAAGTTCAGTTCTCCTGCGTGGTATTTTTCTGTAGTCAGCAGCTGAACATGTGACACAAAGGAAGAGATGGGCTTTGTGGGCTTTTCCAAGGAAACCCTTTGTTGACACAGCAGTGAGAGCATGCAGGGGTAAAAAAAAGGAGAGATGGCAGTAGGAGAGGGGGTGGCTCAGAATTTAATAGCACTTGTTGTTTGCTGATGAGGTCAGGACACCTCAACTGAACTGACAGGACGTTCTGAAATAAGTGCCAGCCTCTCCAGGAACATTAAGCTCCTGCCCTGTTTGAGTCTGAGACCAGAATACAAACAAGCTTCACAACAACGCAAGCAAGCAGCTGCTATGTTGCAGCACAACAGGGCCAAAGGTTGTTTACAAGGGAAATATGATACTGTTGCTGTGTGTGCTGGATTTTGCTGGATGGATGAGTTGATCAGATGATTTGAAAAACGGTCCGGACAGGACTGGCAGACAGGATGCCTCTTAGTCAACTAATCTAAGCCTTCCTGCCTGTCTGTCTGTTCATTCATCAAGGTGTTTTTGTACTGCTGCCTCAAAGACAGCTTCTCCCATTACACAACTTCCTGCTGTATTGCATTGCAGCAGAGCAGAGCCACGTCATAGAGCTTCATGTTTTCGTATACAAAAGTTCTTTTTGTTTTTTTTTTATAGGGAGGGGAGTGAGGAGAAATGACATCAGAAGTTTTGAAATGCCTTTTGTGGTTAAAAACCACAAGTAGGGAGGTAGAGCACTTCTGAAACCATGACCTACTTTGTTTATCTACATTCATTGGCTTGTCTTTTTCTTCAAGAATTGTGCATTATTTACCTGGTATTTTTTCTGCTTTTTCATTGATGTGAGTCACAGCTCATTTTTTTTAATGTACAATAGGAAGAAGTGATTGGTCTAAAGGTGTGTGAATTCATTCTGAAATCATTCGTAGTCGTATGGAAAATTATGAAACTAAATGATGATGCTGTCATTAGTCTTCAGTCTTTGCTCTGGGCTTTGTGTTAATTTGTGTTCAACTGCATAATAATGTACTTTTTTCAGTTATGAGCTGGTATCTCTGTGGCTATAATTAGTTCCAGAAAAAGGGAACAGCTGATAAGTTAGTTCCTAAAGCATTAAACAGACATGAAAATGTGAGTCTGTTAATTTTTTTTTTTTAAATAACCATGTCAGCTGTTCTCAGGACTAGACAGGAATGGAGGGGTGAAAAGGGGTGTCGGGCAGTGAACAAAGCTGTGGGACTAGATAACTCTTGCCAAGGTGCTGACCAGAACAGTGACTGTTGTTTGTTCTGTGGACTTCCTGCTGTGAAGAATTCATTACTGTATCCAGGCCAAAGGGCGAGTCAAAACAGACCGGCTTGCTGTTGTCAAATTTTCATAACATGGCTCTTCTGTTATCTGGCAGCTCTGAGTTTCACCTAAACTGGATTGGCAGGACAGCAGGGTCCTTATAAGGAAATGATTCCTGTAATTGAAGCCATCGAAGTATTCATTTGTGCTTCTCAGTCACATGGTTGTGCATAAACATGGTTTCTCTGTGTGAAACATTCTCACACTGTCTCTCTCTCTCTCTCTCTCATTCTGTTAGCAATGGCCCAAGAAACGAACCAGAGCCCGGTGCCCATGCTTTGTGCCACAGGCTGCGGTTTCTATGGGAACCCAAGAACCAATGGTATGTGCTCTGTATGCTATAAGGAACACCTGACACGGCAGCAGAGCAGTGACCGTATGAGCCCCCTCAGTCCTATGGGTAAGCACAGCACACACAAAGAAAAAGCAAAAAATGTAAAAAAAAAAAAAAAAATTCCAGTCGTTAAGAAACCTCAAGCATACCATGTGAACAAATGAACAGATCACATCATGTACTTAGAGATACAGAGGGACAATAAGAAAGCAACTTTGTTATGAAATACAACCAGTTGTAGCAGTCAGTATATTTTCCCAGCTCTCCTCCCTTGCCCTCCCTCTTTGTTTTTCCACTCTGTAATGAAAGACAGCTGTTTTCTTCATGACAGTGTTCAAGGTTAGGGGGGGTGTTAACTCCTTCAGACATTTCTAAGGTCAAACATTGAAGTTTCTCTCACAGTGATATTAGCAACCTGTTAAAACATTCCTTTGGAAACAAGGCAAACTTGTTTATAGAGGAGAAAATTCAACCTGGAGTAGAGCTTTAGATAAAAATCCACTAGGTATTCCTGGTATTATTAGAAGATGGTAGTAATAAAAGCCATATCTTTGCCCCAAATTATTCTTTTCAGTTGTCTTTGTTTTTGTTTAGAGTTTGGTCTGATGATTGTTCCCTGTTGTCATTCAGGTTCAGCTGCTAGTCCTACCTCAGAGGCTTCTGCTATCCAGAGACTAGAAGCCAGTTTAGCCAAGGTTGATGCCTCCCCTGCCTCTTCGCCAGGCATGTCTAGGTGAGTACCAGCTGTGTTTTGACCATTGTTAGTGATTATTCATGTTTCAGAGTCAGAATATTTATGAACTGCTCTCTGGTTAGTCCCATATCTGTAGCTCATGCACCTTTTAATTATACTTTCAGAACTGTTCAAGGATCTCTTCCTGTGACTCAACAAATGACAGAGATGAGCATCTCGAGAGAGGACAAAGCAGAACCCCTAGAACCTGGTAAATACTCATCCGTTCACAGAAAAACAGATGGAACATAATTCACATTTGACAGACACAAAATAAACACGCGTGCAGTGACTGCTTTCCATTAGGCCTTTTTGGGCAAAGGCCCGTCTCAATCCCTCCGTGACCACAGTTTATTTTAGAGGCAGTGTTGCATACCTTAGATCCAACTGTTGGTTTTACTTACACCCTCCAAGAAAGAGAGGCTACCTAAAAATAAATCTGTTTTAAAAATACTTCTACACCAGAGGGCATTCTCAGATTTGATGGTCCCTGCCAGCAGCTTTCTCAGAGTAGAGTACTATTTTCTGCCAAGAACAAGAGAAGACAATTTATAGATAAGGCATTTAGAAATTACTATGTAGATAGTCGTTAAGGACAAAAGTGCACCATTTCAGTCACCACTGTCTTTATATCTTCAACAAAAATAGGAAAAATCTGATGCTTTTGCAAATTAAAGATTCCAGATAACAACAAATGAAGCTTAGAATGACTGAGATTCTTCTTTTGTTGTCTTGTGTGCAGTTGTAAGTCAGCCTGCTGCTTCTAGCCCTGCCCCAGTAGCCTCTTCCTGCAGTGAAGAAAACAAGGGCGATACCCCTAAACCCAAGAAGAACAGATGCTTCATGTGCCGCAAAAGGGTGGGCCTTACAGGTGAGGCAACGGGGTCACAAAAGGAGCACTAATGCTACAGTGTTATTTTTAGTTTATGGAGAAAAAAAAATGTATCTATTGTGTATAAACTTTTGACCTCCAATTGTTTTGCTTCCAGGGTTTGACTGTCGCTGTGGCAACCTGTTCTGTGGCATCCACCGGTACTCTGACAAGCACAACTGTCCCTATGACTATAAAGCTGAGGCTGCTGCAAAGATCCGTAAAGAAAACCCAGTGGTGGTGGCTGACAAGATCCAGAGAATATAAATTTGGCAAAACAGCAGTGGCAGCAATGATGATAACACCTTTGACACCTTTGAAAAAGACTGGAGTATGAGTGCGAACCTTTTGAGATGATCACTGGCATGAGTGGCTAAGTGAGGATTACAAGGACTTGATTTTCAAAATTGCAACCTCAAGAAAAAAGAAGAAAAAAATCCAGAAAAGATCCTGTCTGAGGGAGATGCATGAATGATCACTTTTCTCCTTTTTTTTGATTAATTCATTAGTTTGTTTTATCCTATTTTCTGTGGTGTGACTTTACCGCTGTTCAGTCCTTTTTTTTTTTTTTAAGAATATGTATCGTCTTATTAAGAGCAGCCCAGGGTAACTGTCCAGGATATGCTGTGCTCCTCTCACCCAAACCAGGCGCCATTTTGTGCCAAACCGTAGACAGCCATTTCACCCATGACCCGTCACGTGTCAGATACTGGCAGGTCTTTCAAAGCATTCAGACGACACATTAACAGTACGCACGCGTTTTTAACTTCTTGTACTGTGTCCGTTGGTACTGGAGTCAGTCAACATTTTGGAGAACCGTACAACTGTCCCCTACTGTGCACAAGGGGCTTTGTTACTTTGTCTCTGTCTTTCCTAGCTTTACCTACCTCACAGCTGCTGTGTTAAGCTTTGTTGTTTTTCCCTTTTCCTTTGTGTTTTCATCAGCTTTGACCCCAACAGAATAATGGGTCATCTCACTCTATCCACTCTTAAAAGTTGGCCTCGATGACCCTCTGATCAGCATGTCGGTGTTGACTATGATCGGTCTGATTGTGACGAGGCTGTTTTGAAATGGTTGGAGGTATCTGCTAGACGGGGACAACAGTTGATTCCGCGGTTTACTGAATCTAACTATTAACAATGGACGCTATCAGTAAAGGAGTTCCACAGATTGTAATCACAGATGCCTGGTGTAGGGCTGTGTATACTGACGTGAGTGGCCTGGGTGGAGGTGTTGCACCCTTCTCTGGCAGGCCTGGTAGGTGGGTTTAGGCTACTTTTGTGTAAGGGGCATGAATGATCGGGATAAATGCATGAGTTACTCTTAATCAGCATTAGTATTTCAGGAATAATGTAAAAGAATTTGGCATCACTCAACTAGAGTTTCAGACTTTTATTTGCTGAAAGACAATGTTATGTTCTATTTGCTATTATTTTTTTTTCCTTTTCCATTGATATTGTACTGACGTTAGCGCATGTATTCAGTGCATTTGTGGAATTAGGGTATGTGAACCATATTTTTCTTTCTTTTTTGTTTTTTTAAGGCGCTAACAGAACATTCATGTGAGCACAGTGTGTGTGTGTATGTGTGGGAGTGTTGACCCCTAACCCTATTGTCTGTGGAGCTACCCGGTTTATCAGCACATGTTTACAGAACTACAGGAGCATGCCAGAGCTAGATTTACAAAAAATAATAGATACCAAGATTAGATGTAACTTCTCATCCGTCTAACAGCTATTGATCTGTGTGTCTGCTATAGAGCACTGTAGAGACGTGTGCGTGTGTATTTGTGCGAGTGCATGTGCACATATCTGTGCAAAGTGTGTTTTCATGGCTGCCTGAACACATTGAAACCCATGTATGTTTGTGACTTGTGTTGATCCCCCCCCTTTTCTCCCCTGTAAGGATGTTTTTCATTTACAAAACAATTGTATGTATCCGTTTGAGTTTTTGATTCTTAGTTATATGCAAATTTGTACAAAAAATGAAAAAACAACAAACTGTGTTGATATTTATGTATTACATATAATCTTGCTATCCAGCATTACAACAGAATAGTATCATGTAAATAAAACTGTACAGAGAGACATTACCACGTCTTCTTGTGTGCTCACTTATATTTTTACCATTTTTGCCCGAGGAAGTTGTGTTGTCTTGTTATCAAGGTGACGCAAAAGTGAATGTGCTGATGTTAATGAAACTCAGTGAAAGGCAAAGCAGAGGACGAGCGCATTACATTTTGGAACAGATCCAGAAAAAGGGGCTGGATATCACTTTGTAATACTGTGAGTTGGTCACTTCTTTCACCAGGAGTCTGACATCCACCATTAAAACATGACCACTGTATGGTTTTAAATTATTTATTTATTTATTTATTTATTTATTTATTTATTTTCAAAAGTATAACCCTATGTGGTCAAAAAAAAATATTGGTGCTGCTCTAATTCTTTGACAAATTTTTTTCCTCAGTGTTTTCCACCCCTTCCTTTTAACATAGGTTATGACTAATCCAACAGAATAATCATTATCAAAGAGAAAATTTAACCTGTAAAGACCCAAACAGCCACCAGCGACCTAAACCATCCACTGAGGTAAAATGTTTAATACCTGTTGATCCACTAATAATATCAATCCATGTAAATAATTGGTGTAAAATACAATTTTTCATCTTTTCATAGTCATCAGATATGACCCATTTGGACGTTCAGAGGCTCTGTAGTTAATGATGGAAACACAGTCATCTTCTCCAACATTGATTCACCAGTAAACCCCATGCAGTTTGACAAATAAGAGTGGATAGAGACACTTATTTTTACATTCAAATATTGATATCTTTGCTGGAAAAAGTCCCTTTTTTTTCTTTTTTTTTTTTTGTGTTTCTGATTTAATAACCTTTGAATTTGCTCTGAGCTTTTCTGAACATCTATGTGATCAGTAAATTAAATGTCAGAAAATAAATGATTTACACTGAAAAGATGCCAAAGACAGAGGATAACATTATAAGAAATGGTGATAAATAGCTTAAGAAAGGTTAAATGTGCAGAAAAATTCATTTGGGAACAGTCACAGAAGTAGCACTGGATCTTTATGGGTTAAATCTAAAAACAGTTCAAGAGGAAATCTTCATTTTTCAAAGAATTCAACACAAACTATACAATCATGAGTTCACCACGCAGCTCTGACTGCACTATTGAACTGCAACACTGCTCTAAGTATGACCTTGTAGGGTTTCATTTCTTGCCATTGTAAATATCTCACTGTGTATTGTATTATGTTGGTCAAGGCTACTGCTTGTTTATGTCACCATAACACACTTAACAGCTCTTACTGACAAATCATACCTCTAGTTCTGCTGAAAAAAATCTAGGTTTCAACTACCTTACTGGAATGAAAACATTAAGAATGTTCTGGGAAGTAGAATCGGCACATGACAGACGTGAATACACCGGTACTCATTTCAGTCTGGACTAAAATAGTGTGGTAATCACATGTCCAGCACTGCAGCATTACACTGTAATACCTCACCTAGTGTAACCCGGCCTGTTTAGCATCCTCATGTTAATACAGCACTGGCACAGCAGACACTCAGTGGACTCCACCAAACCTTGTCTGGGTCACACAGGAAGTATTAGTCCTCAGAGTCTGGAAGAACGGGATCCTGTTCCACTCTTATCTAGGCTAAAGCTGTAGATTGTGTGTTCGGAGACAATGTGATTTCTAACAGTTGTGTTGGAGACGCTGGGGCAGATGGTGTCATAGTGGCAGCTGCTCGGACAGTTGAGGTGTGCATGTGCTGCGTTCATATGACAGATACCACATTGTCCGGACAGTGATGTACAGTAATGCACGGTTTACACTTAAACATGAGAAGGACTGACTTCACCAGGAGACTGTGGTGCATTATGTGGTAAAATGGGACAGTCTGGAAAATACCGTGTTTGTGCTCTTTTATGACAGTCATGTGAGAGCCAGCTTGAATATTTAACCATTGAAATGAGGACCTGACCTACAAAGTGACGTCACAGTAACCAGTCTTTACCTCCAGAAGGACCTATGAAAGGGTTAGGGGTTAGGAGTGTGAGGCTGGGGAATACACGATGGCAGTCAGTGCTATTTGACACAGAAATGCCTGTGTGTTGAAGGGGAAAATGTTTGGACTCACTCCAACGTCAGAATCCTCCTCCTCACAGTGGTTTTAACCTATAATTTGTTTCACTGATGTGTGCAGCCTTGTATCTGTGTCACCCACTCTGTCTCTGTCTGCCACTGGGTGTAACTGAGGTTGAAAAGTCGGTTCATTTCAAGTAAGACATCAGAGATGCTGGGAACGACAGATGTTGTAGCCAGATGTGCAACAGGGTTGAAAGTTATGTGAGGCGACGGACAGTAAATACAAACATGACCACACTCTTCTCACAAACACAGTCACACCCACAGTGACGGCATCTTCTTACTCTACTTACTGTGTGTCACACTGAGCAAATGTAGCATGATACATCCTTACACATCAGATACGTTCATGCTGCAGACATGTGTGTCGCAAATTTGATTTTCTCACTCATGTGCGACTCATATCTAGGTTTTTGTTTTTTCTTGAGATTGAAGTTATTCTTTTTAAGTCTAATCCAGCCCACATCTATTTGGTCCTGAATCAGCTACAGATCTTTTCAAAGTGACTTCATTTGTAACACAGTCACATCAGAATTCATGTGACTTTTACTTCACTTTAAAAGGAGATCTGTCATAGTTCTGTACAGGAGGTAGTCCCTCACATGCTATAAAGCAGTACACAGCAGTCAAAGTAATCTAAAACATCTTATTTAATAGTAAAATACGGATAATACACTGGCGACTTGTCCAGGGTGTACCCCGCCTTCGCCCTAAGTAGCTGGGATAGGCTCCATGCGACCCCCGTGACC